>JAFEMH010000573.1:445000-713449 GCA_022495995.1 Adenophora triphylla var. japonica | reverse complement strand
AAACCTTTTGAAAATAGAGATAGGGTTCGGGGTCAGGTTACGTGTTGGGAAGAACCGAGAGTTCACCCAACACGCCTCGTAAACGAGTCTTTCAACAAACATCCAACGCATTCAAAAGTGTGTGCAATCATATAAGACAAGACATGTGATAAATGAATTTTATTGATCAAATGAGATATACAACTCGTGAGCCACTTAGTACAATGGGGGGCCACATCCCAGATTACAGATCTAAGAACAAAATACAACTGAAAAGAAGCCTCTGTAGAATGGCAAGATGTGTCGCATGACACAGGACCTGCCTGGCTAGTTGTGTCGCGTGACACAGGATTCAGCCTGACAGGTTGTGTCGCGTGACACAGGTTGCCAATCTGCAGAAACCTTACAATTTGAAATCAGAATCAACAGAGATCCATTCAGATCGAATTAGAACACCAATTCGACTCAAAAACTACATGAATCAACAACTATTCGACCAAGGGGGTGTGGATATGGGGAGATTCACACTCCCTTGATGAACAAGCAACAATTAAACCAAGATCAACCCATGAACATGAAATTATACTAAACAAAATGAATTAAACAGAGAGATTGCGATTGGAATTCAATAATTAAGACAGATAGAGTCTAATTATTGAATTAAATGAAGATAGATTGCATGAATGATTAAAGAGAACAAGTAATATGAGAGAGAAGGAAGGAAGGGATTAGTTACCCTTGAAGATCCACAAATTCTATACCAAGTTAGGTATAGAACTCTTCAACAAACAGCTTCTGAATCAGATTGAGCTTGGGAAGGGTTGTGGATTGAGGATCTAGGTGGTAGTGTGTGAGTTGGATTAAACTGGGGAAGAGAAGGAGAGAGTTGGGTATGAGAGAGAGAGGGTTGTGTGTGTTTTGCAGTGTGTGTTATGCTACCAATTGGGCAGAGTAACAGTAGGTCGAAAAGGGATCCAGAAATGAGAGGGGGAGGGTCTTATTTATAGCCTGCTGGTGAGGGGTGAGTTGTGTTGCACGACTTTGCGTTGTGGCTTTTCTTGTCTCGTTGTGTCGCGCGACTTAACGAGCTCACTAACCGTTTTTGGCGCCAACAACTGGTTCTGGAATATTCCGAGTTAATTCCCAACAAGTCCAAAACAATTAATTCACTGTAGGCCCTTTTGCATGGGAAAAATACTTAAAAGTACTTCATTCGCGAGAAACTTATAAAAAGATTCCGAAAGTCTCGAAATGGACCGAAAATTTACCAAAACGCACCTAGTGCAATTTTATTACATTAAAAGACACCTATAAAGGGTCGCGAATTGGACTGGAGTACTTACAAAGCCCCTCGACAACGTTACTTATGGAAGAAGTGAGGTTGTCGATAAGATGGATCCCAAGCCCAATGAGCGGCTGATGGTAAAGATAGACCAAAGTGGTCAACTTGCCGAACCTGCTGGGGTATGGCAGAGGGAGGAAAATGACTGATGAAGTTGGATGGCTGGACCTTTTTGGAAAGGATTCCTATGTATCCCTAGGAGGGAATCAAGCCTGATCGTAGTTCGAGAAAGTGAGAACGTATGGTGCCTCAAACCGAGAAGTGAGAACGTATGGTGCCTCAAACCGAGAAGTGAGAACGTATGGTGCCTCAAACTGAGAAGCGAGAACGTATGGTGCCTCAAACTGAGAAGAGAGAACGTATGGTGCCTCAAACCGAGAAGTGAGAACGTATGGTGCCTCAAACCGAGAAGTGAGAACGTATGGTGCCTCAAACCGAGAAGTGAATAGAGTGAGAACTAAGGTGTCTCGACCCGAGGAGAGAATGGAGTGAGAACTAAGGTGTCTCGACCTGAGGAGAGAGTGGAGTGAGAACTAAGGTGTCTCGACCCGAGGAATGAGAACTAAGGTGTCTCGACCCGAGGAGAGAATGGAGTGAGAACTAAGGTGTCTCGACCCGAAGAGAGAATGGAATGAGAACTAAGGTGTCTCAACCCGAGGAGAGATATGCAATGAAAATATGATGATTTGTAGCTTGAAAGAGATATGCGTTCATACCTGTGCTGTGCTTACCTGTAGCTGCCGGAAGGACTAAGGCTACGACTGATGATGATGAAGAGCTGTTTGCTGTGCAAGGGACAGTCTTTGTTGATGATTTTCCATGCAAAACAGGCTTTGATGAAGACGTGCCGGTGCAAACGGGCTTTGATGAAGATGTTTCGGTGCAAACGGGCTTTGATGAAGATGTGCCGGTGCAAACAGGCTTCGATGAAGATGTGTCGGTGCAAACGGGCTTTGATGAAGACGTGCCGATGCAAACGGGCTTCGTTGAAGATCATTCGGTGCAAACGGGCTTTAATGAAGACGTGCCGGTGCAAACGGGCTTTGATGAAGACGTGCCGGTGCAAATGGGCTTTGATGAAGATGTGCAGGTGTAAACGGGCTTTGATGAAGATGTGCCGGTGCTAACGGACTTTGATGAAGACATGCCAGTGCAAATGGGCTTTGATGACGAGAGGGACGGACCCGAGGCTTTTTATGACTTGAGGAGAGGGATGGACCCGATGATTTTGATGAAGGGAGGGACGGACCCGAGGATTATTTGACTTGAGGGACGGACCCGATGATTTTTGACTTGAGGAGAGGGACGGACCCGATGATTTTGATGAAGGGAGGGACGGACCCGAGGATTCTTTGACTTGAGGAACGGACCCGATGATTTTTTACTTGAGGAGAGGGACGGACCCGATGATTTTTGACTTGAGGGACGGACCCGAGGACTTTTTGACGAGAGGAGAGGGACGGACCCGATGATTCTTTGACTTGAGGGACGGACCCGATGATTTTGATGAAGGGACGGACGGACCAGAGGATTCTTTGACTTGAGGGATGGACCCAATGATTTTTGACTTGAGGAGAGGGACGGACCCGATGATTTTTTACTTGAGGGACGAACCCGAGGACTTTTTGACGAGAGGGACGAACCCGATGTTTTTTTTTTGACGAGAGGAGCTTGGAGACTGAGGTACATTAAGTTTCTTTAGCTGATGCTGATAAGGCTGATGAGCATCATTGCTTGGAGATTGAGGCGGCTGAAACTCTTTTTGACGAGTATTGCTTGGAAACTGAGGCAGCTAAGGCTCTTTTTGACGATGCATTGCTTGGAGACTGAGGCAGCTAAGGCTCTTTTTGACGAAGCTGATAAGTCTGAAGAAGTTGAGACTGATGAAGATGATGAAGGCAGAACATGCCACCTGCAGGATTTGAAATCTTTGTCCAGATTGTGATTTGAGAAGTAATCCCCATGATCAGATTATGATCATTTGATTATTGTACCCCGTGGGGGGAAAACACAACACTCTAGGCACTTTGCAAGGATTTGGACTCAATTATTGTTAAATTTATGCGTTATTAATCTTGATGCACGAGTCCATCTCGGCTGGGGGATGAGAATGAAGTGAGGACTTTGTATGGCTTGACGAGTTGATATGTGTATGTAGCAAATGATGGATTGTGTATGGGATGAATGTATATATGATGATGTGTGGGGTGATTGGGGTGATTGTGTATAGGGATGTATGTGGTGAAGTGAACCCTTTCCCATGAGGTGGGGAAATGTATGAGTGGTGGATGATAAATGGTGCAGCAGGTTGATTGTTGCTGATAAGAACAAAGTGTGTTACGCGCCCGAAACGGCAAGCATCAGAGGAAGTGCAGAGAATGCCCTGGCTTTGAAGAGATGACTAGGTGAAGTCCAGATCTTGAGGAGGTGACTTGGCGAAGCCCCAGTTGATAACGCAAAGCAATCCCGAAGTGAATCCCATAAGGAGTAAATCCATCATGTAGCAAAGTGGGTGCAGAAAATACCCTGGCCAAAATATCGATACGGGATATATTGAGAGAACAGCTTAGCAAATCCCCAGCTTGAATAGCTCCAATGCAACCCTATTGCAGACAGAATCATCATGTGGCCAAGGAGGCATCCATCTTTCGGGACCTTAGTCAATCAGTCATTGGACAAGACTCGGAAGTATATTGTGCAGGGGCAAATCTTTCAAAAAGAGGGAATGAATCCCGAGTATGTGTAACACACTCGCTTTTGGTTTGACTCTTTTGAGAGAGTATAAGCATCACAAGGTGTGGAAAAGTGTATGGAAGTCCCTGCTGACAGAAAGATAGTGTTTGACTCTATATTCCTAGAATGTAGGAAGAAGAAGACTTTGTCGAGACATTTGAAAATTTGTTTTATTCATGATGATCACAAGGCTGCTTAAAACCCTTTATTGATGTTCGGGTTATTCAAACACTAAATCTGATATGAACAAATATTTTGATTAATCATGAGGGGAAAACCAACTGATATCAAGAATCAAATTTGGAAAGACGGAAAGAGGATTTGTGTATAGGGACGTCCCTTGATGAGATCAAATTTTCTGAGATTTGAATGTATTTGTGACCGGACCATTTCTGGTTGCCTACGTTCCCCTCATGGTGAGGAGCTCAGGTCGCCGTAGTTCGGGCAAGTCCCGATTGGAAAGAGAAGGAATATGGAAATTTGAGGTTTTGAGAATTGGAGAGTTGAAGCACATGTCTCCTTGGATTTTCAATGAAAGACACGGATGCGAAGCCCCAATGAGGCATTCACGGGAAGTGTTTTGCGGATGAGAAATGAAATATGCTCACATGAAGTGTCAAAGGAAAGGATTGAATTTGCACAATCTTTGATTGAGGGTCTTGGACCAAGGAATGGATTAGGTTCCAACTTAAGCAAGCAATGAAGCATTAATCTGACTTAGATCTTGATGAGATTAAAATGAAACTGTTATTCGGTAGGAACTGTAGCTGGGTTCCAGGGCTTCGATCGGCCATCGGGTGATTTGGAAAATTGATTGTATCATGACCTCTTAAGATGAGAGGTCGGCTGGGTCTTTTACTGATTGAACCTCTAAAGATGAGAGTTTGGCTTTCAAGGATGTGTTTGGGATTTCTAAGGTGAGGAAAATGATTGCCTCTAAGAATGAGAGGTCAAAATTGGCTTTGGCCAAAGGCAAGAGCAATGGTAATGGGAATATCCTCTAAAACGAGAGGATGGCTTGGGATTAATGAAGGTAAAGGGAAATATCCTCTAAATTCGAGAGGATGCCTGGAATTGGTTTGAAGGTGTTGGTGAGAGGAAGTCCAAGCTATCTAGAACTTTTGTGAACTTGTGAGAATTCGGGTTCCTTTTGAACATTGGAGAGCTTCTTGAGAAGTCGGCGATTTTTGCTGAATTGTGAGGATCTAAAGTCCTTCTTTTGATAATTGGAAAGGACTCTTGAAAAGTTGAGGACTCTTGCTGAATTAGGATTTAAAATCCTTCTTTTGAGAATTTGGAAGGCCTCTTGAGGAATTGAGGATTATATCTGTCCTTCCTTCATGACTTGAGTATTTTGTGCACCGCCAATTCTCGAAGCTAACTTCTTGGTATTGCATGGACTTTTCTCTCAGCAAGGAGCAAAGATGACGGCTAAACAGGGTTTCAAAACATGGTGATCTTGAAATGAAAGGGTATTGTTTAGTGGGGGTGAGGTAATGGCTTCCCTAGGGTGAAAGGCATCAACTGCAATCCCTACCGGATGATCTAAATGAGATTAATTCTTCATTGCTTGCCAAATTCAATGAGCAACGGAACGCTGAGCATGATGAAAGAGATGTGAGCATATGAGATGCGAGATGGGGAATTTATAAGCCCCAATTTGAGAAGGATGTCAGTTGATTTTCTCACTCCGATTAAATTAAATATTAATCATTTCAAGGACTTATTGATTGAGCAGCGCAAGTGATCATATGGAATAAAACCATTTCAATTAAGTGTGATGTGGTGTACAAGTGATGTTTCAAGTCTAGCAAGAAAAGAAATAAAGACTTTTATTACTGAAAGACTCATAACATGGACTCAACAGACTCGTAACAATATAAAGGACACTCTAGAACCTACGACATTGACTGACTAACTTCTTCGGCTTCGAATGGGAGAGCCTATTTGAATCATGGATGAGGATTAGTGACAACATTGGGGCGAGAAGCCTTCTCAATCTTTCCATCATCAACAAGCTTTTGAATGAGCATCTTCAGGGGGATGCAGTCATTGGTGACATGGCCAGGAAACTGATGGTAGCAGCAGTACTTGCTTATGTCCAGCTTTGGGTTGTGATGAACAGGGTTGTAATTATCAAGGGGCTTGATCATCCCAGTCTTAACTAGACCATTAAATGTCTCCTCAGTAGTCATGCCAAGATCTTCAAACTTCCGTGGCTGGCGAGGTTGAAATTTCCCACGATTTGGACCAGTGCTTCCTCCCTGAAGATTGTTGATACTATTGTCTTTCGGGACCAGGGAAACTGGATTAGCTGCTCCATAATGGTATCCTCCACCTCCACTGCTACCACTAAAATTGGCATTCGGGGCAAGGTTGAAAAGTCTATTCTCGCTTCGGGCACCCATCTCGACCATCTCTCTCAAGTCAGGGTACCATCCTTTCCTAATAGCCTCACGCAACACTGGCTTCACACAAGACAAGAAAATGTCCTTTTGGTCTTGTAAAGGAATCGGCTCGGACAACTCATTTAGCTTGGCGTTCCACCTTTTGTAAAATTCAGTGATCGATTCATCACTCTTTTGAATAGTACCAACCAAATCATCTCTAGTCGTGCGCCATTCAAGATTTCCCCTATACTTCTCAAGAAAGGTTTCTGTAATCTGGCTCCAAGTAGAACGACCCTCTTGCTTCAAGGCAAGGAACCATGTGAGTGCTGGGCCTTTAAGGGTAAGATGGAAATGCGAAGCCATGAATTCAGGAGTGCATCCCATCGCTCCCATTGTCATTACATAAGTGTTAATGTGAGTCTTCGAACATGCTGTGCCATCAAACTCCATCTTAGGCATCTTGAATTTATGTGGGAGGGGTGTCACCTGAGCCGGATCAACTACCTTGAGACCACTGGACCCTGCTGTCAATTTGTCAATCTCCTGCTGCATTTGTTTCAATAACGCAGCCACTTCTGGAGTCATCCCAGGAAACAGAGGAATAACAGGAGCAATAGTTACAAAAGGCTCAGGACTGGCTGATTGGAAGAGAGACGGTTGAACTGACCAGGATGCTGATGGTAGACTGAAAGATGCCGGAGCTGACAAATAATTAAACCAACCAGTTGGAAAATTCTGATTCTGCAGAAAAGTACTAGCAAACAAGTAAGGAGCTGGCCCCGGATGTTGCATAGGTGATGAGCCAAACCCATAAGCTGAACCCATTAAAGGCTGAGACAAACATCCCTGAGGTTGAGGCTGGTTAGCAGGAAACTGCATAAAACCATCCTGGCTGAACTGATTCCCAGAGCGAGGGTGCTGATTCTGATACTGGGAGTTACCCTGGAAGTGAGGACCATGAAACTGACCCTGTTGATACTAAGAACCCGGAAACAACAAGCCCTGACTGTTCGGAAGCTGGGACCCAAATTGGCTTAGAGGTGCAGAAGCAGTGGAAATTGGTGAGGAGGTCAGATCATAGAAGATCAGCTATGGTTCTCCAACTAAACCAAAACTTGTTTAAGGGTTTGTTCGCACACCCTGACTCGAAACTTGAATTGGGTGAGATGTTGGAGAAAAACCAAAAGCAAGGGGAGAAGTTGTAGCAAGGAGAGGAAGAGAGACATTTCTGGCCTCAACATCAGACTCATTGGCATCAGTAATCTCCTCATAAGTCCCATCGACACATCGGATCACAGCAATACCACAGCTTCTTATTGCTTCTACAAACTTAGAATGCGTTGCATCTTCTCTAGCTTTAGCGGCTTGAGCGAGTAACTGAGCCTCATGCTCTCTAACTAGAGCGGCTTCCATATTAGCCCTCATCTCTTCCATAGACAGATCATGCATGCCCTGTTGACCCATGGCAGATGAATTCCCAGATTGAGTAGTCATACCCTTCTCTGCACTAGACATCTCTGAAACTGTGACTGTTTCGAGAATGCGCACCAAATGAGACCTACGAACCCAACTTGCCGTAGCTGCAGGGGTAAAGAGATTGTATAAGGTGTAGGAGAGGAAAGGACCTTGAGATGGTATGGGAGAGGGTAGAAATGTAAATGAGACGGACTCGTGCAAGCATCTTATAAATGTTCAAGTAGAAATCGATGTCTTTTAAATCCTAGGAACGGTTGGAAAAGGATAAACCTTTATTTTCGCAATCTAAACCTCGGGGGAACCTAGGGACACACCATCAAAAAATATACCAAATGCATTGGTTAAAAATTAATAATAGGCAATAATACCCAAATAAAACCCAAGTATTTATGGGACGGACAAGCAGTCCAAATTTCTGGAGAAATTTGGGCAGCATGACGGGTATTCCTGAAAAAAATCAAGGAAAAATTTGGCATGACCTCTCGTCGGTGCACATTGACAATGTGGCATGATCTCTCGTTAGAACATGCCGTGAGAACGACATGTCCATACGTGAAACCATGTTGCATTGGCAACATGCCCACACGTGCTAGGTTTTGGGATGGGTATGAAAGTCTATGACTAATTTTTAAAACAATTCATTTTAGTACATTTTGAAAATGTCGTGTCAAAAACCAACCGTTGGGTAAGATTAAAAGTGTGGCTCCACCTATGATGCGCTAGAGGGATAGGCTTGATTTCAGGCGCTCAAGCGTAGGCGAAATACATCACCATCCGCGATGCCGTCAATCGCCCCAAATGGGTTCTAGATCTATGTGACGTAGTGTGAGGGTGACTAAATTCCTTTATTTATGAAAAATAATTTTGAATCCATTTTATTTTCTTTTTATTTGAAAAGGGATGACAAACGGAAAATAACACACACAAACCCCCACAGAAACTAACAAGGCACAATAATCAACTTCACATTTGATCAAGGGACTGCCCTTAACCAAAACCTGAATACCTGCACAGTGGCCAGTTCTGTCGCGTGACTGTTAGTACCCGGCCCGAAAAAGGCATTTTTAATGTCTGGCCCGGTTTAATTAATGAGAAACCCTAATAATCCCTCAATCCCTTCATCCGTACCTGCGCCGTCATTGTTGACGTGGAAGGTACGCCGGATCGAAGTGCCGATCGGCCCTTTACCCGTGGTATGGCCGATCGACCCTTTTTTATAGTGCCGATCGACCCTTTAACCCTTGTGCCGATCGACCCTTCAGTGGCCCAGCCCAAGTACCGAGGCACTATAAATAGGGATGCCCGGCTCCCTACTTTCACACACAATTTCTCCGGGAGAAGCGAGACTACACTTGCTTTACCCACAGTTCTTTTTATTCTCTTCGAATCGCCAAGATTCGACCCCAAAGTCTTGCTACAATTGGTAAGACTCTTTTTAATATTTTGTTCTTTATTATTATTGTCTTTATTATTTATTGTTTGCATGCTTAGTATATTTTAATTACTTTATTTCTTGCTTATGTCATATATGCTAGATTTAGGGCTGTTTTAATATATTTAAATATGCCATAGCCGAGGATGATCTAAGGTTTCGCCCTAAGAAACCCAATGGATCTAGGAACTATTTCTTTCCTTCCACCTTAGTTATAATTATCCCATGATCAACAATCCCCCAAGGATGAACGTTGATTAGTGCACCTTCCGAGGGCCTAACTCAAAGGTTCTAGGGTGTGATCATCAATAAATTCTTTCTCTCCCCTCCTCCTTATGCATGATCCCGTTTCTTCTATCTATTCCTATAAACACCGCACACAACCAACACCCCACATGCTAGAAAGACCGATCCGTCGGACAATAGGAGTGATAGCATTTCTTCTTCTGTTGTAACTTGACCCCCGAACCCAATCACATGTTTAGCCTTTTTTCAAAGCTTTGGGCTATATCAAAGTGGCGTGGCGACTCTCAAAATTAAACTAATATTTTTAATATGGTTTAAATCGAGTGTCACTAAATGAATATCCCATTTCGATTCGACTTTATATAATTATTTATTTTCAAACCTCCGAATGCGCGTTGCATCGGGACGGGGTATTCACAGTGGCGACTCTGCTGGGGACTGTTTTGAAATCTTTTCAAACTAAGTGGGTCAGACTTTCGTTTTCCTTTGTGGTGTTGTATTTTGCTTTCTTTTTATTTTCTTTACTCTTAACTGTTGCATTGCATGCATGCATTTCATGTAAATAAAAAATCTTTCTCTTTTTTCTCTAAAAAAAGAATTAGACTTCTCTACCTCACACTACCACTAGAGTCCGTGTCACACTGCACAGACACCCTTTTACCCTTCGGAGAAGCCAAAGTGCGGGAAGTGTGGTGATCATGTTGCCTCCCTTCCGAATCTCACTTGGCCATCCACTCATCAGTGCGCTTCGGCTGCACGGTGGGAACCTGAAACCTAACCCGTGTGTCACCCACTTTTCTAGGAATACACTCCATATGACCGGTTGGTTTGACTAGCTTTTTTATGTAGACAATTAATGAGGTCTTTATGTTAAGTCACCACGAACCAATGATAAGTCAAGATCTATCGAGAGATTAAGAGCACTAAAAAATTGATTTCCTTTCAAAGGACGTGCTATGTGAGGACGAGTGATATATTGTTAAAGGATCTTAGCCTATCATTGGTTTGCAGTACTTTTCATAAAAATCATATTAACTGTCTATGTGAGAAGGTTAGTCGTTAGGATTCACCACTTTAGGATATTTAGTTAGTTGCGAAAAAGGGGTATCCCTTCCAACCTTAGTAGGACTAAAATGTACAAAGCTTTTGTAAATAAAAAAGGTCAAGCTAGTACACTGCATTGAGTCAACCCTTGTCCTAAAACCGAGTCTTTTCTGATACTTCCGCAGAGCTAAGGTCGGGCCGCGTTCTTCATTCAACAATGACAACCTTGCCTCCATCAACTACTCCAAGCGCACCCGTCGCCTTCCGCAGAACCTGGCTCTACACCGCCACTTCAATGGAAGGTCCTGCCAACCCCAACTTCAATGACATTCCGCCTCGCTTCGCACGCCTACTTTGCTGGTTTAACCATGAGAGTTGAGAAACTTGAAGAGCAGTAATCGCACTTTGAAGAACCACAATCAAGAGCCGAAGGATCATTTTGTTGAGGAACTCAAGAAAGGGGACACAAGGTTATCTTGATGGGGAATGAAGTGGTCGATGTTGAAGATGAAACCTGTCAATGCTCCTAATCCCGCCAACCCCAATGCACCTACCTTCCCTCTACCCAACTACGTTCCAAGCAGCTACAATAATGTTCCACCACCAGTCATGTATGGGAGCTCAAGCAAATCCAAAAGACCTTATCAACCTCCTGCCGACACACCCAAGGACCACTTTGCTAATCTACCCCCTCCCACTTTACCCTTCAATTATTCTGGCCATCATATTCCTACCTACTCCACCTCCCCTACCATCACTCAACCCCTACCATGCGTAACTCCAACATTGCCACTGCACCCGACTGTGTTAGCATTAATTGAACAAGTAAAAGCATTGACCGAGCAAATGGGAAAGCAAGGTGTGTCCCCCATCAAGATGCTTAATCCGAGTAAGGTTGCACCCCTACCTCAAGATTTCAAGATGCCCAAGATGGCCATGTTTGGAGGAGTTACTTGCCCAAAGACACATTTAGACAGCTATACGTTGGCGATGAGGGCCAAAGACTGTACACCCGAGCAGATGGCGAGAATGTTCCATAGCACATTGGAAGGGGCTGCTCTCCGTTGGTTTCTGAAGTTGAACGAGGAGGAAAGGGACACATGGGACAAGGTTAGTAGGGTGTTCTCTGAAAAGTATCAAGCAAACATGGATTGGCAAGTGAATCGAGCTGATTTGGAGCACACGCTTCAAAAGAATGGAGAGTCGATTTATGACTTCTACAAACGTTGGAATGATAAGTTGAGCGAAATTCAAGCATCCGCCCAAGGAGAATGAGCGTAAAGTATATTTTACAAGTGTTTGTTACCCTGACACAAGTTGGCAGTTGGTAATGGTTATTTTCCCAATCTTAGGGAAATGGTGGATTCGGGCGTACGTTACGAGAGTGGCATCACCGGAATCACTCCACCAAAGGACACTGGGGCTGCTAATAATTCATTCCGCTATAGAGCTCCCGCCAATACCGCAAAGAAAGAAAGAGCCCGTGGGGCAAGTAAATTATGTGCAAGGGAAGCCGCTTTGGATGTTCAAGCCGTAATGAGGGGGAATAACAGTATTCACCGCGAGAGGGAAGTGTTTGATGATTTTGGAATGCCAATGGGCAAGGTTTTCGAAGTGCTAGTAAAGAAGGGCTTGGTCAAGCCGCTTGAGAATTATGAACCGTTAAACCCGAAGGAAGGCTTGGATGCTTCTAAATATTGCCACTACCACAAATACAAGGGTCACACTACTGATTACTGCCTTCAGTTCAAACGGTTAGTACAAGACTTGATTCGGCAAGGTAAGGTGGAGAAGCCAAAATCTCCTAATGTTGTGGGGAATCCCCTCCCTAACAATAGGATCCACATGGTAGAGGGTAATTTTATCAGTTTTGCTTTGAAAAGGGCTGTGCAGAAGCTCATCATTGAAGGGAAGATAGAGAATCCTAGTAAGATAGTTGGTAGTGATATTGCTATGGTAGAGAGAGACCTCACTGATCCAATGAGTCATTGTGACGGACGGTGAGGCAAGCTTGTGTCGCTTTGTAATTTGAGTTCAATTTTTAAAGAATTTTCTTGTTATATGCTGTCTTTTGAGGAACTGTCTAGAGAAGTTGCCTCGTTAAATGATGATTATGTGGAAGAGAGTCCTAAACCTCTCTCGTTGGCTGAAATTCACGCAGAAGTATCTGACATGGAAAAGAATGGGGTTAATCTACTCACGAGGTCCAGAAAGGTGTATCAAGCAGAGGATAAGGGAGCGAAGAAAGTCTTTGGCCCGAAAACGGAGGTGATAAATCCCGAGAAAGAGGATCCTATTCTCACGCAGCTGAAGCTAACCCAAGCCAATATATCCTTATGGTCCTTGCTAACGTCCTCGTATGCCCACAGGATGATGTTGGAACAGAATCTTGCTGCGACTTTGGTGCCGTCTGATACAAAGCCAGAAGATGTGACGCAGATGATCGGCAACATACACTTTGGGAATATCATTACATTTTCAGAGTTGGACATGCCGGAGTTTGGATCGGATCATAATGAACCACTGCACATTATTGAAGTCAACGGAAAAAGGTTGCCACGTATTTTCATTGATAACGGTTCTGCGGTGAACATACTGCCTTCCATGATGATGGACGTCCTTGATCTAAGTCCCACAGATTTGAGACCTTCAGTTCATTCCGTGCGAGGATACGACTCTACTAGCCTGGTCGGTGTTGGGAATAATCGGTTTGCCTCTTACTTGCGGGACCACTACTATGATTGCCGAGTTTCAAGTCATAGACATACCTTCCATCTTCACCATGCATTGGGTAGGCCATGGTTGCATCGAGATGAATGGAGTCCCTTCCTCATTGCATCAATGTGTGAAATTCCAGTCGGGCGATCAAGTGACTCATTTACAGCGATCCGGTAACATCTCAAGGATCAAGCAGGGGAAAGCCGGTCCTACGATTCAAAGCACGAAGAGGGTAGTTCAATGTTCGGCGGTTTTCGCCTAATAGCACAGCACAGTGTGCGCGGTAGACCTCACAAAGACATCGGACAGAGTACGACCACTGTTAGGATGATGAGGAACATGGGATTTGTACCAGACTGGGCCGGTGAACATCTCCAGGGACCTACGCAAGCAATGGAAGCTACCGATCATCGCAGCAGGCACGGTTTAGGCTATGTTATTACCCACGAAGATCGGGCCGAAGAGAAAAGAATTGAGTTCCTCAAGAGGGCAAAGCTACCCTACGAGAAGCCAGAGATGAGGCCATACCGCCTTTCCCTCAATAGTTACTTTGTCAAGGAGGGCGAAGAATTCTCTTGCATGGAGTTTAGCGAGCCTTGGTTTGATCACACGGGTAGGCTGCGAAAGGTTTCGAAATCTTCAGAGATACAGAGGTTGATAGGTCGAAGCCGAAGACGGTTCTCATGGGTCCACGTCAAAAGAGAGGCAAGGTTGTCACGATCCCGAGCCGGTACATCATCAAGACCGAAGATGAGTTGGCCAATCGCCTAGGGCAAGTATCTTTGGATGAGCCGTTGGTTGAGAACATTGCGGTTTCGTGAGGATGCAGAAGAATGGGATGGTCGAACCTGTTGCAAAGCATTTGGGGAATCCGAATATAGAAGATGATATGGTCATAGGATCATTGGAACAGAAAGCAGCAGACGATACGGATCCAAGGACGTTGGTGACACCCATGGTTGGAAAGCTGAAGAATTGGTGCATATTTGGCGGACCCGTAGCCACGAAGGAATACATGGTTGAAGAGCTGGGACTGATGCCTCCTCCTGTTGAGTCTCCCCCTGGTTCCCCCAAGTCCTCTGTTTCTTCTGAGTCGTCTGTTTTGTTTGAGTCAGATGTGTTTTCTTTTGAGTTTGAGTCTTCCTCTAAGTCTGATGACCTCACGTCAGAGGACTTTGACTTAGTTGCAAATGTTGTTTTCCCTTTCGCTATGAATGAAAAGCTAGATCTTTCCGATTATCCCCTCATAGCCAATCTTTTAAATGATAAATTAACTAAAAATAATGCTCAACTTAATCAAATTAACCTAGTTGATAATGATTCATTAGAAGAAGCAGACACACTAAACAATGAATACATTAAAGAAATTTCTGAGCAAGTTATTAATCAAAGGGAAGGTCGAGCCCAAGCTGCCGATGAGGTGTTATCGTGTATTAATTTGGGAACGGAAGAGGAGCCGAGAGAGACGCAGATTGGAAGCTTCTTCGAAGGGACTGAAAGAGAAGCATTGATCGAGTTGCTTAAAGAATATTCGGATGTGTTCGCATGGTCATACAAGGATATGCCGGGGCTGGATAACTCGATAGTGGAGCACAGAATACCGCTAGCACCAGACGCCAAGCCTGTCTGCGTAAATTGCGCCGCATTAAGCCGTAATGGTCTCTCGCAAGTTAAAGAAGAGATAGAGAAGCTCCTCCGAGTAGGCTTTATCGTAGTTATCGAGTATCCAACGTGGTTATCTAACATTGTGACAAATCGCAAGTCGAATGGCAAGGTCAGAGTTTGTGTTGACTTCCGAGATCTCAACAAGGCTAGTCCAAAGGATGACTTCCCACTGCCCAACATCGACATGTTAGTAGATGCCACTGCTAACTACGAGGTCAAGTCCTTTGTAGACGGTTTTGCAGGTTATAATCAGATCAAGATGGCAGAGGCAGACCAAGAGAAGATAGCCTTCACCACGCCATGGGAACGCATCGTTACACCGTAATGCCATTCGGCCGAAGAATGCAGGGGCCACATACCAGAGAGCGGTCACAGCATTATTCCATGGCATGATCCATAAGGAGATTGAGGTGTATGTCGACGATATGATCATTCATTCCAAGGGGTCAGATGATCAGCACTTTATTGATTTAAGGAAGTTCTTTGACAGGCTGCGAGAGCACTCCATGCGTCTGAATCCTGCCAAGTGTACATTTGGGGTCATCCGAGGAAAGGTCCTAGGTTACATGGTCACTGAACGCGGAATTGAGGCAGATCCGAGGAAGATTCAAGCTATCATGGAGATGAGGCCACCACGTACTGAAAAAGAAGTTAAGGGATTCATGGGACGGCTACAATACATCAGCCGCTTCATTAATCAATTGACTACTATGTGTGAACCGATTTTCAGACTGATGAAGAAGACCGCAAGTATAGATTGGGACTGGAAGTGTCAAGAAGCCTTTGAGGAAATCAAGAGATACTTGGTCAATCCCCCTATCCTTCGCCCCCCACATTCGGAGAAACCGTTGCTATTATACCTAACAGTAACTGATACAGCCGTTGGGGCTATGTTGGCACAGGAAGCCAAAGATTCTCGGGTGGAGAATGCCGTTTATTTTGTCAGCCGAAAGTTGCAGGGGAGTGAGCTAAATTACTCAGCATTGGAAAAAACCTGTACCGGGCTAGTTTGGGTGGTTAACAAACTCAAGCATTACTTGTCAGCACATCCGATTCTACTGGTGTCAAAAATGGATCCGATTAAGTATTTGTTCGACAAACCTTCTCTGTCCATGAGATTAGCCAAGTGGTCAGTATTCCCTGGGAATTCGATATCACCTATGTGCCGAGAAAAGCAGTTAAAGGGAGAGCCATGGCGGATCATTTAGCAGAGTTTCCAAGCACAGAAGAACAGGGGCTTGAACCGGAATTTCCAGACGAGGGGATTTTCAACCTTGATACAGAAGAGAGATGGCAACTATTCTTCGATGGGGCCGCAAACAAGAGAGGCAACGGAGTGGGAATCCTTTTGGTAGATCCCAAAGATGAGCACACCCCCATCGCCATCAAACTGAATTTTACAACCACCAACAACGCCTTCAATACGAGGCATGCATAGCCGGTTTAGAAGTGACCTTGGAGCGTAATGTAAAGGAGTTGGAGGTATATGGAGACTCGGCTTTAATTATCAATCGACGTCTAAGAAGTGGAAGACTGTTGACCCCTACCTCGCAGCTAGCACTCAGCATTCACATGGAAGAGCTAGTTAAGCAATTCAGAGAAGTGACATTCCATTATCTACCCAGAGACAGAAATAGATTTGCTGATGCTTTAGCTACGCTGGCTTCTTTGGTCGAAATTCCTCACGGGATGTCTGTAAAACCATTCAGAGTTGGTCGGAGAGAGAACCCCGCTTACTGCTACGAAGCCTATTGCTGCGAGATTCTAGCTGGCATCGAGGAGAATAAGGATCTGTGGTACGCACAAATCTATGAGTATCTCAAGAAGGGTGATGTGTCTTTTCTAGGAGACGTGAAAGCCAAAAGCTTGCAGGCATTGAAACGATTGGCCGGACAGTTTGTTCTACTAGATGATATGTTGTACAAAAGACACTACGATGGTCTCCTGTTACTCTGTGTAGACGCGAAACGAGCAGAAATGATCATGGAAGAAGTACAAGATGGCTTATGCGGCCCGCACATGAATGCCAGAATGTTAAGACAAAAAATCACACGGTTGGGTTATTATTGGGTCACTATAGAAGCCGACTGCATCCAGTTTGTACGGAAATGTCCCAAATGCCAAATGTGTTCCAATTTGAACCATGTGCCCCCTCACGAGTTGTATAGCATGGTAACCCCTTGGCCATTTGCGACATGGGGGATTGATGTGATTGGCAAGATTACACCACCGGGAAGCAATGGGCATTGTTTTGTATTAGTAGCTGTGGATTACTTCACCAAGTGGATCGAGGCAAAATCTTACAAGGTGTTGACTTCCAAAAAGGTGGCACAGTTCATTAAGGAGGACATCATGTGCAGATATGGAGTACCAAATGAGATTATCTCGGACAACGGGTCCCACTTCGGCGGAGATTGTGACAAATTACTGGCAGAGTTCAAGATTACCCTAAGCACAAGTCTTCCCCTTATAGGCCTCGACCAACGGAGCTTGATCGAAGCCTAACAAAACGATTGAGCGTATAATCGTAAAGACAGCGATTCGAGGTAGGGACTGCCCGAGAAACTACCATTGGCACTTTGGGGATATAGAACTTCCGTTCGTACGGCCTACAGCGAAACTCCTTTTGCTCGACATATGGGATGGAGGCAAGATTCTGGTTGAGTTGGAAGTCCCGTCTTTGAGGATCTTATTAGAAAATCAAGTAGCGAAGTTGAATGGCTCCGCAGCCCGATATGATCAGCTTAGCCACACTTGACGAGCGCAGACTCAAAGCCATGGAACACATCCGAGCCTATCAAAGACGGACAAAGAAGGGCTTTCAACAAAAAGGTGCAGCCTTTAGACATTAAGGAAGGAGATTTGGTGTTGAAGCAAAGAACTTCCCAATAAGTTCAATCCTCTTGGGAAGTGGGCCCCTACATGGACCGGCCCGTATGTGATCAAGAAGATATTTTCAGGTGGAGCAGTTAAAATGGCAGATTTGGATGGCAGCGAATTCGAGGAGCCCACCAACCTGAGCAAGCTCAGACGCTACTATGATTAAGCTCTTCCTCCCCTCTAAAAAAAAAAAAAAAAAAAAAAAAAACGCAAAAAGAAGCCCGCTAGATTGAAAACCCGTAAAGGGCGGTCTAGCAATAAAAGAAAGGGTGCGTTCAAAAGCTCGCTAGATTGAAAACCCGTAAAGGGCGGTCTAGGCAAAAGTTAGAGCAAACAAATAAAAACATTGTCCCGCTTCTATCTCCCCTTTCTAAAAATAGTAGCTTGATGAAAATGAACTACGACGACCTGAGCCCCTTGGTTCTCATTGTAAAAGGGGAACGTAGGCAGCCTTAATCGGCGCGGTCCAAAAAATAACTAAAAATCCAACTGCTTTTACTAAAGCAATAAACTTTTTCATTCCCACAATCAATGCATGATTACACTTATTTGATGAGTCTAAGCTCGACTATACTAATGACTAAATAACTTGCAAAAGAAACTAAAAAATTAAAAGACAAAATAAATAACTAATGTGTCTGCATATGACTGTGGGTGGATACTCGGACATATAAGGTCTACTCCTTGGCACTAGGCCCCTCATCTCCGTCCTTCTTCTTCTTGGCAGCTCGTCGAGTCGGTTTCTTCTTATTCTCTCTCTTAAAATAAGGCGAATACTTCTTCTTCAATGGGGGAACCTCCTCGATCGCCTTACCCTTCAACTTCCGCTCCATCTTCTTGGGAGGATTCTCCTCCACTGTGTCTAGAGAAATCCCCAAAGCCTCCCTGTCTCTGAGAAAACGGCTCGAAGATATGTTAGGGACCAATCTCCGTCTCAAGTCATACAAAGTCTCCTCATCGGTCCCAAGTTTTCTTCATACCATGTCAAATAAGCATGCGACAAATTAGTGCTAAGGGTCCGTGGTGCAAGATAGACTCGTGGCATCCCATGAGAACTCCATAAGCTTACCATCAAAACTGAAACACCAACGTCCATTGGAAGGACTTTGGCAGAATCATCAAACTCAGAAGTTCCCCAAGTTTGAGGACGGACCTGCTCCATGCCATATTGCCGAAGTACCCGCTCCGCATAGTAAAAGGTGGTGGTCTCAAAAGCTGGTACACGAATCGAGCATTGCCCAAGCTGAAGGCTCCGAATGAAGGAGAGGCCCCAATGCTGTACTCGCCACTGAATCCTATCAGTATCCACCTCCGCCAAATACATCTTCCACTCCCGTTCTGACAAGCCGGAAAGCGGATCAATCTTCCTCCTACAACCATGAAACCAAGGCCTAACACTCGAAGGTGGAATCTCCGTAACAAAAAGACGATCCTCGAGCCACGTGGTCGGTAATTTGGCACCGCCCTAGTCATAAGCGGAGCACCCTAGCTATCTCGAGAAATACCATGAAGGGTCTCGCCCAAGAGAACCGGAACAATGCTCCTCCCAGAACGGGCCTGATCAACCATATCCAGACACCCACTGGTAGCTACCCCCACGTAAGGAGAAAACAGAACCTTGGAAAATAAGCAGAGGGCCAGGCAATCCAAAGAAAAATCCGAGTCAAAGTCATCACCATAAGCAAACCTTCCCGGCAAATCACAGATATCTATGTCCACACCTTCAACCAAACCTCTAGCCACAGCCGTAGGAGGTGCAGAAATTTGGCCACCCTTGTCACCAACGGAACTCGATCCTGCGGAACCGCTATCAAACTGACATCATCCCCTCCACACAGAGCAAGAAAATCCTCGTAGGTGGGTGTAATCTCGTTGTAAGAAAAGTTGAAAACGTGATTGGATTCGTCCCAAAAAGCAGCTGCAAAGATGTAGGAGATTCCAGTTGGGATGCATGGGCAAAAGGGACCAAATACACTTTACCCCAAAACGTTTATCAAAGGCATGACGAACAGAGCGAGGTACCTTGGATACCCAAACAGCCAAATCACTCTCAAAATTGCTTTGTTTCTCCATCAAAACAGAAGGGTGGGAATTCATTGTGTTGTCGTCCCCGGCAAGAAAAGAGCAGTGCAAAGAAAAGAAAAGAGAAAATCTGTACTTTATGACCATCGGCTGACAAGGGTGTTATATATAGGTTTTGGTATGGGAATTCGTACAGGAAAAGGACAGTGAAGAAATCCGTGCAGGAAAAGGAGATGTAGGGCCGATCGGCCCATTACTCAGAAACAAAACCGCCGCCTTTTCAGTATAAGGCCGATCGGACCTTTTAATTTAGGCCGATCACACCTTTGTCCTCCCCAAATACAACACAGCTTCAGCAGATCCCACGGCTCCACCTTTTTATTCTTTTATTTTATCTTATTTTTTATTTTTTATTTTCTATTTTCAGTTTTTACTTTGTTTTATTTTGTCCTCGTTTGTTCAATGCAGTGTACAAAAATAGATAATGTCCAAAAATAGAAAATGTACATAAATAAAAAGACTAACTTCTATATATTAAATCCATAGACTAGTACATAAATCAGTTGCATACATGAGTGAGTCAGCATAAAATCTAGAGTCTGCATGCTCCTACTTTTTCCCTACAGGTACAACAAAGTAAAAGTCCTAATGACCCCGACGGGAGGTCGAGGCACGACCGCGGGAAAATCTGGATGACGAGCTACCATCACCATGAGAGTGCTGTCTCCACTGCGCCGGATCCACATCCACTGATCTCCGAGATTGGCAAGAAAGTGCCGACACTGCACTCCTCAGCAGACGGGTCAATACATTGCTATGCCTCACGTACACACACAGAAAGGGCGGAGGACACGTTCCCAATACAATTTCAACACAGTTTTTTCCCCACATCTCCCCACACACGTTTTCTCTCACGAACCAAGACTAAACTTGGTTTATTTTCACAACACACGGATTCTCAACGGAGAAATCAAGACTACACTTGATTTGTTCCATCACACACGATTTTTAAGGGGAAAATCAAGACTATACTTGAATTTCCTTTCCACACATTATCTCACAAATCAAGACTACACTTGATTTGTTCCATCACACACGATTTTCAAGGGGAAAATCAAGACTATACTTGAATTTCCTTTCCACACATTATCTCACAAATCAAGACTACACTTGATTTGTTCCATCACACACAATTTTCAAGGGGAAAATCAAGACTATACTTGAATTTCCTTTCCACACATTATCTCACAAATCAAGACTACACTTGATTTGTTCCATCACACACAATTTTCAAAGGGAAAATCAAGACTATACTTGAATTTCCTTTCCACACACAACATATTTTCCCACGGAGAAGGCAAGACTATACTTGATTCTCCTTTCCGTACATCTCTCAATATTATTCGAATCGCCCTTAGATTCGATCCCCAAAGCCTTGCCACAAATCGCATCTTTGGCTTGAGACGCTGCACGTCCGCCACTCTCGGGTACTAAACGCCCACGTTTTCGAACTACGACTTGGCTTGATTCCTCTTGGGATACGTAGGTAGCCCGACGTGGGTCCAGCCACTTGACCTACCTGGTCATCCTTTTGCGACTCAGCTCGAGTCCAAAAACCTCACATCCACAAGGTCACTTTCCTTACCTCCTGAAATCCCTTTTTCAGGACGGATCCTATTCTTTTATCGTCGACCCCACTTGTCTTACAAGAAGCGTCGCCGAGGGGCTACTGTTAGTACCCGGCCCGAAAAAGGCATTTTTAATGTCTGGCCCGGTTTAATTAATGAGAAACCCTAATAATCCCTCAATCCCTTCATCCGTACCTGCGCCGTCATTGTTGACGTGGAAGGTACGCCGGATCGAAGTGCCGATCGGCCCTTTACCCGTGGTATGGCCGATCGACCCTTTTTTATAGTGCCGATCGACCCTTTAACCCTTGTGCCGATCGACCCTTCAGTGGCCCAGCCCAAGTACCGAGGCACTATAAATAGGGATGCCCGGCTCCCTACTTTCACACACAATTTCTCCGGGAGAAGCGAGACTACACTTGCTTTACCCACAGTTCTTTTTATTCTCTTCGAATCGCCAAGATTTGACCCCAAAGTCTTGCTACAATTGGTAAGACTCTTTTTAATATTTTGTTCTTTATTATTATTGTCTTTATTATTTATTGTTTGCATGCTTAGTATATTTTAATTACTTTATTTCTTGCTTATGTCATATATGCTAGATTTAGGGCTGTTTTAATATATTTAAATATGCCATAGCCGAGGATGATCTAAGGTTTCGCCCTAAGAAACCCAATGGATCTAGGAACTATTTCTTTCCTTCCACCTTAGTTATAATTATCCCATGATCAACAATCCCCCAAGGATGAACGTTGATTAGTGCACCTTCCGAGGGCCTAACTCAAAGGTTCTAGGGTGTGATCATCAATAAATTCTTTCTCTCCCCTCCTCCTTATGCATGATCCCGTTTCTTCTATCTATTCCTGTAAACACCGCACACAACCAACACCCCACATGCTAGAAAGACCGATCCGTCGGGCAATAGGAGTGATAGCATTTCTTCTTCTGTTGTAACTTGACCCCCGAACCCAATCACATGTTTAGCCTTTTTTCAAAGCTTTGGGCTATATCAAAGTGGCGTGGCGACTCTCAAAATTAAACTAATATTTTTAATATGGTTTAAATCGAGTGTCACTAAATGAATATCCCATTTCGATTCGACTTTATATAATTATTTATTTTCAAACCTCCGAATGCGCGTTGCATCGGGACGGGGTATTCACAGTGACACAGGACAGCCTTGGCTAAGACTGTCGCACGACTTAGCTGGCCACAGAACTGGGACCTCAAGCAGGAATCAAACACCTGCTTCTCCATGGCAAGAGACAAACTCAAAGCCCCAATTCACAGCAACAAGAAGCAAGCAAAGACATAAAATCTCAAAACCTTATAAAATGCATATGTCACACGAAGTCAATAATGATGCACACACAAAAATGAACACATTGGATGTTTATAGGAACGAAAGCTTGACCCACTTTTTTTGAAAACAATTTTTCAAACAGTCCCCAGCGGAGACGCCACTGAATGTACGCTCGCCGAAAATTATTTATGAAAATTGTGTTTTTGGGAGTCGCCATGCCATGTTTATGAGGTACACTTTGAAAAACCTTTTGAAAATAGAGAAAGGGTTCGGGGGTCAGGTTACGTGTTGGGAAGAACCGAGAGTTCACCCAACACGCCTCGTAAACGAGTCTTTCGACAAACATCCAATGCATTCAAAAGTGTGTGCAATCATATAAGACAAGACATGTGATAAATGAGTTTTATTGATCAAATGAGATATACAACTCGTGAGCCACTTAGTACAACGAATGGCCACATCCCAGATTACAGATCTAAGAACAAAATACAACTGAAAAGAAGCCTCTGTAGAATGGCAAGATGTGTCGCATGACACAGGACCTGCCTGGCTAGTTGTGTCGCGTGACACAGGACTCAGCCTGGCAGGTTGTGTCGCGTGACACAGGTTGCCAATCTGCAGAAATCTTACAATTTGAAATCAGAATCAACAGAGATCCGTTTAGATCGAATTAGAACACCAATTCGACTCAGAAACTACATGAATCAACAACTATTCGACCAAGGGGGTGTGGATATGGGGAGATCCACACTCCCTTGATGAACAAGCAACAATTAAACCACGATCAACCCATGAACATGAAATTATACTAAACAAAATGAATTAAACAGAGAGATTGCGATTGGAATTCAATAATTAAGACAGATAGAGTCTAATTATCGAATTAAATGAAGATAGATTGCATGAATTATTAAAGAGAACAAGTAATATGAGAGAGAAGGAAGGAAGGGATTAGTTACCCTTGAAGATCCACAAATTCTATACCAAGTTAGGTATAGAACTCTTCAACAAACAGCTTCTGAATCGGATTGAGCTTGGGGAGTAGGGTGGATTGAGGATCTAGGTGGTAGTGTGTGAGTTGGATTGAATTGGGGAAGAGAAGGAGAGAGTTGGGTATGAGAGAGAGAGAGGGTTGTGTGTGTTTTGCAGTGTGTGTTACGCTACCAATTGGGCAGAGTAACAGTAGGTCGAAAAGGGATCCAGAAATGAGAGGGGGAGGGTCTTATTTATAGCCTGCTGGTGAGGGGTGAGTTGTGTCGCACGACCTTGCGTTGTGGCTTTTCTTGGCTCGTTGTGTCGCACGACTTAACAAGCTCACTAACCGTTTATGGCTCCAACAACTGGTTTTGGAACATTCCGAGTTAATTCCCAACAAGTCCAAAACAATTAATTCCCTGTAGGTCCTTTTGCATGGGAAAAATACTTAAAAGTACTTCCTTCGCGAGAAACTTATAAAAAGATTCCGGAAGTCTCTAAATAGACCGAAAATTTACCAAAATGCCCCTAGTACAATTTTATTACATTAAAAGGCACCTATAAAGGGTCGCGAATTGGACTTGGGTACTTACAATTATAAATCCCTAACTCTTAGGGAAAATAGACATTCACTACAAGGAAAAACGGATTTAGCTACGGCAAATTCCGTAGCTAAAATGAAGATTCCGTAGCTAAATCGTGTTTAGCTACGGATTTATTCCGTAGCTATTCCGTGGGTGCAGGTTCGTCGCTAAATTGGGCGTCGCTGTTTTGTAGCTAATTTAGAGACGGATGTGTCCGTCTCTAATTTAGAGACAGATATGGCCGTCTCTAAATTAGAGACAGATATGTCCGTCTCTAAATTAGAGACAGATATGTCCGTCTCTAAATTAGCTACAGATATGACCGTCTACGAATTAGCGACAGATTTTCCGTCTCTATTTAATTTGTCATTTTATTTTCGAACCATTTTAGCGACGGATATTTCCGTCGCTAAATTGATATTTTTTTAAAAAAAAATTAAATATATATTTAAAAATATATACTTACATATTTTAATATATATATATATATATATATATATATATATATATATATATATATATATATATATATATATATATATTTAAAATATATTAATATATATTTTTAAATATATATTAAATCGATCCCTTACCTTTTTTTATTTTCAAATCGATCCCTTAACTTTTATTATTTTTATAACAAATTCCTTAACTTTTATTATTTTCATATCGGTCCTTAACTTTTATTATTATCAAATCACCCCTAAATTTATTTTATACTCAAATAGTCCTCACAACTTCCACCACCAATCACCACCAATCACCACCAATAACCACCAAAGAACCACCGGCGACCAATCAACCAACGAATTTGAAAAATACAAATTACGCTTTCCAAAATTTTGAATCTTTACAAAATCACCAAAAATCAAAATCAAAATCCAACCAAACCCAAAATCTGAGTTTCCAAATCGAAATCAAAACACAAAAATCTGGGTATATATATCTCAAGCAAACCCAAACGAAATCAGATCCGGGTTTTGATTTAGATCAAGAGAGAGCGAAAGAGAGAGAGTTTACAACCATTGACGATTGAACAGCCATAGCCCTCGCCGGAATTCCTTTGCTTCAAATGCTCTGTTCGGATTATTAATGTCGCCGACCTAAAAATAGAGAGGGAGAGGGAGGCGTAATGGAGAAAGAGAGAGAGTGACGGAGGGCGAAGATGACCGCTGGGCTGTGGTGGCGCCTGAAGGATCTACGGAGTAGGCTGAAGAGACGGTGAGGGAGACGGAGGAGGCTGAGACGGTGAGAGAGAGGGAAAGGGTGCCGGCCATTTGCAGAGGTTTTGCATTTTTTGAATGAAGAGAGAGAGAGAAATGAGGAGAGAAATAGGGAGAGGGAGGGAGTAAGTGTGTTTGTTTAAAACATTTTGGGCCTTTGGATTGAAGGTTATGAAGGGTCGGATCTTGCTTGGCTCTTAATCTCCGTGAAATTTTAAAATCCAATCAAACAATCCCACATCACATACTTATATTTATTTCACACTATATTATACACTAACTAAAATATTTATGCCTAACATTAAAAATAATAATATTTATTATTAATAATATTTATTAATAAATTATAAATTATAAAATTAATTAATTAATTAATTAATTAATTAATATTAATATTAATTATATAATCAGTAATAATATTAATAATAGTATTAATAATAACTAGAAATTTTTATTATTTTTTATTGAATAGGAAAAAATATTTTAGATTTTTTTTATTACTGAAATTTACAAAAAGTTATCTAAAATATTTACATGCTTTTATTTTATTTACCCAAAATTTTAGTTATAGTAATATGCCTAATATCAAGAATAATAATATTATCATATAGTTAGTAATAATACTTAATAATAAGACTAATAATGATGTTATTGTTAATTATTCAATTATATAATTGAATATATTAATAATTATTATTATATAATTAATAATAATATTATTATATAATTAATAATAATATTAATAATAACTAGTAAAAATGCATAACATAAAAAATAATAATGTTATTAATTAATAATAATATTCATTAATCTAATTATTTTAAATTTATTAATAATAATTTAATAATTTAAACATCTAAGAAATATTAATATACCTAAGTAATAATTGATATTAATAAATTATAAAAAAATACTTATTAACAATAACAATAATTTTATCTTTAAAGAAAATAGTAATTAGTAATAATACTTAATAATAAGACTAATAATGATGTTATTGTTAATTATTCAATTATATAATTGAATATATTAGTAATTATAATTGAATAATTAATAATAATATTAATAATATCTAGTAATAATACATAATATCAAAAATAATAATGTTATTAATTAATAATAATACTCATTAATTTAATTATTTTAAATTTATTAATAATAATTTAATAATGTATAAGGGCATAGTGGTTTAGTGGTTCAGAGTTTAGGATTTAGGGTATAGGGTATAGGATTTAGGGTATAGGGTATAGGATTTAGGGTTTAGGGTTTAGGAGTTAGGGTATAGGGTATAATGTATAAGGGTTAGTGGTATAGGGTATAGGATTTAGGGTTTAGGGGTTAGTGGCATAGGGTTTGTGGTATAGGGTTTAGTGGTATGTGGTTTAGGGTTTAGGGTTTAGGGGTTAGGGTATAGGTATAATGTATAAGGGTTAGGGTATAGGTATAGGTATAGGATTTAGTGTTTTTTTTTTTTAAAGAACCGTGACGGTACCTAGGGGTTTAGGGGTTAGGGGTTAGAGTATGTGGTTTAGGGTTTAGGGTATAGGGTTTAGTGGTTTAGTGGTATATGGTTTAGGGTTTAGTGGTATAGGGTATAGGGTTTAGGGTATGTGGTTTAGTGGTTTAGGGTATAGGGTATAAGGTTTAGTGGTTTAGTGGTTTAGGGTTTAGGGGTTAGGGTATAGGGTTTAGTGGTTTAGGGTATAGTGGTTTAGTGGTTTGGGGTATAGAGTATAAGGTATAGGGTTTAAGGTATAGGGTTTAGGATTTAGAGTTTGTGGTATTGGGTTTAGGTATAATGTATAAGGGTTAGGGTATAGTGGTATAATGTATAAGGGTTAGGGTATAGGGTTTAGGGTTTAGTGGTATAGGGTATAAGGTTTAGTGGTATAGGGGTTAGGGTTTAGGGTTTAGTGGTATAGTATAGTGGCATAGGATTTAGGGTTTAGGGTATAGGGTATAGGATTTAGGTTTAAACCCCAAACCCTATACCTCGAACCCTAAACCCTATGCCCTATGCCCTAAACCCTATACCCTATACCCTAACCCCTAAACCCTAAACCCTAAACCCTAACCCCTAAATCCTATACCCTAAACCCTAACCCCTAAATCCTAAACCATAACCCGTAAACTCTATACCCTAAACCCTATACCCTAAACCCTAACCCCTAAACCCTAACCCCTAAACCCTATACCCTATACCCTAAACCCTAAACCCTAAACCCTAACCCCTAACCTCTAAACCCTAAACCATAACCCCTAAACCCTATACCCTATACCCTAAACCCTAACCCCTAAACCCTAAACCCTATACCCTAACCCCTAAACCCTAACCCCTAACCCCTAACCCCTAAACCCTAAACCTTAAACCCTATACCCTAAACCCTAAATCCTATACCCTATACACTATACCCTAAACCCTAAACCCTATACCCTAAACCCTATATTTATTTTTTATTTTTTAAAAAAATTTTTTATTGACTAGAAAACAATATTTTAGCCTTTGTTTATCAGTGGTTTTTTTAGAAAAAGTTATAGAAAAAAAGATAGAAAAAACTAAACAAATGAAAGTATATAGAAGAAAAGTCAAAAAGAGTGGACGGACTACCCTATATTTATTTTTTATTCTTTTAAAAAATTTTATTGACTAGAAAACAATATTTTAGCCTTTGTTAATCAGTGGTTTTTTTTAGAAAAAGTTATAGAAAAAAGATAGAAAACTAAACAAATGAAATTATATAGAAGAAAAGTCAAAAGAGGGACGGACTACCCTATATTTATTTTTTATTTTTTTAAATTTTTTATTGATTAGAAAACAATATTTTAGCCTTTGTTAATCAGTGGTTTTTTTTATAAAAAGTTATAGACAAAAAGATAGAAAAAAACTAAACAAATGAAAGTATATAGAAGAAAAGTCAAAAGAGGGACGGACTACCCTATATTTATTTTTTATTTTTTAAAAAAATTTTTATTGACTAGAAATCAATATTTTAGCCTTTGTTAATCAGTGGTTTTTTTTAGAAAAAGTTATAGAAAAAAAGATAGAAAAAAACTAAACAAATGAAAGTATATAGAAGAAAAGTCAAGAGGGACGGACTACCCTATATTTATTTTTTATTTTTTAAAATTTTTATTGTCTAGAAAACAATATTTTAGCCTTTGTTAATCAGTGGTTTTTTTAGAAAAAGTTATAGAAAAAAAGATAGAAAAAACTAAACAAATGAAAGTATATAGAAGAAAAGTCAAGAGGGACGGACTACCCTATATTTATTTTTTATTTTTTTAAAAAATTTTATTGACTAGAAATCAATATTTTAGCCTTTGTTAATCAGTGGTTTTTTTTAGAAAAAGTTATAGAAAAAAAGATAGAAAAAACTAAACAAATGAAAATATATAGAAGAAAAGTCAAAAGAGGGACGGACTACCCTATATTTATTTTTTATATTTTTTAAAAATTTTTATTGTCTAGAAAACAATATTTTAGCCTTTGTTAATCAGTGGTTTTTTTTAGAAAAAGTTATAGAAAAAAAGATAGAAAAAAACTAAACAAATGAAAGTATATAGAAGAAAAGTCAAAAGAGGGACGGACTACCCTATATTTATTTATTTTTTTTTAAATTTTTTATTGATTAGAAAACAATATTTTAGCCTTTGTTAATCAGTGATTTTTTTTAGAAAAAGTTATAGAAAAAAAGATAGAAAAACTAAACAAATGAAAGTATATAGAAGAAAAGTCAAAAGAGGGACGGACTACCCTATATGTATTTTTTATTTTTTTAAAATTTTTTTATTGACTAGAAAACAATATTTTAGCCTTTGTTAATCAGTGGTTTTTTTTAGTAAAAGTTATAGAAAAAAAGATAGAAAAAAACTAAACAAATGAAAGTATATAGAAGAAAAGTAAAAAGAGGGACGTACTGCCCTATATTCATTTTAAATTTTTTTAAAATTTTTTATTGACTAGAAAACAATATTTTAGCCTTTGTTAATCAGTGGTTTTTTTTTAGAAAAAGTTATAGAAAAAAAAGATAGAAAAAAACTAAACAAATGAAAGTATATAGAAGAAAAGTCAAAAGAGGGACGGACTACCCTATATTTATTTTTTATTTTTTTAAAAATTTTTATTGACTAGAAAACAATATTTTAGCCTTTGTTAATCAGTGGTTTTTTTTAGAAAAAGTTATAGAAAAAAAGATAGAAAAAAACTAAACAAATGAAAGTATATAGAAGAAAAGTCAAAAGAGGGACGGACTACCCTATATTTATTTTTTATTTTTTAAAAAATTTTTATTGACTAGAAAACAATATTTTAGCCTTTGTTAATCAGTGGTTTTTTTTAGAAAAAGTTATAGAAAAAAGATAGAAAAAAACTAAACAAATGAAAGTATATAGAAGAAAAGTCAAAAGAGGGACGGACTACCGTATATTTATTTTTTATTTTTTAAAAAAATTTTTATTGACTAGAAAACAATATTTTAGCCTTTGTTAATCAGTGGTTTTTTTTAGAAAAAGTTATAGAAAAAAAGATAGAAAAAAACTAAACAAATGAAAGTATATAGAAGAAAAGTCAAAAGAGGGACGAACTACCCTATATTTATTTTTTATTTTTTAAAAAAATTTTTATTGACTAGAAAACAATATTTTATCCTTTGTTAATCAGTGGTTTTTTTTAGAAAAAGTTATAGAAAAAGATAGAAAAAAACTAAACAAATGAAAGTATATAGAAGAAAAGTCAAGAGGGACGGACTACCCTATATTTATTTTTTATTTTTTTAAAATTTTTTTATTGATTAGAAAACAATATTTTAGCCTTTGTTAATCAGTGGTTTTTTTTATAAAAAGTTATAGAAAAAAAGATAGAAAAAAACTAAACAAATGAAAGTATCATATATAATATAAACAACAAAACTATTTAGAGCCTCCAGAAAAGGCCACGTCAAAGGCCACGTCAGCAATTCAATTTCCAACTCATTTTTATTCCAGATTTTAGTTAAAAAAATATAAACATTATCTAAAAGCAAAAACAGTTAAAATAGAGATAAGATTAGGTTAGGTTGATTTGTTCAAATATTAAAATATTTGTAAAGATAAATCTGATACACATTGTTTAACTTACTAAGATTTTCTCCAATGTTTAAAAGTTCAAATTTTAAATTTCTGATAAGATCATTATTGTTGTGATCTAGCTTTATTATAAGTCTATGATCTATTTTTTTTTCTTAGCCCAAGTAGCAACATCCTAGAAAAAACAGAGATGAGTCTTACCAAGTTCTCGTCATGCTTCTTGCAGTTGTAGCTTGCCATGCAATGGCTGCGTCGTCTTCATTTTATGAAAATGGAGTTATCCAGACGATATGCTTTCAAGAGAAAAAAATTCCTGGGATGAAATGTGTTGACATATTGAAGACTACACCGCTTTGCGAATACATGTGCAAGAGACATGGAACTCCTCATGTCGTTGCATATTGTGAAATCTGAACTAATTACGATAATTGTGCACCACCCCATTTTGATAAAATTTGCAGTCATGTTTAGAGTTGCTTGAAGAAGATGACGTTCAGATTCGGTCTTGGACATGATTCAGTTCTGTTGAAGTAGTAGTGCACCACACCATTTTAGTATCATCAAGAAATTCAATAAGGTAACATCCTACAACAATGTATTCGTCATTCAATCTCAATATATCGGTTGTACTACTAATCCATTTTTTGTCTGGTTTATTCATAATTTTGTATTCGAACGTGGGAGATATTTGATAGCATAGAAAATAAATGCATGGCTGGTAAGTAATAGCACTAGATTACTTAGTATTAATACTCAATCATTTTAGACATTCTTCTGAAGTTTAACCATCATTTTTGTGTATATGAGCAGCCATCTAAGTGTTTTGGTGATCACAACTTTGAGGAGTTTGCGACAAGATGTTATGATGCATGAGCTAAACTCATTTGTGGCTGTTGCAGAACCACACCTTCTACCATTATAGGGATTTGAGGGTCTTAAAACAGAGATCCTGATATCTCGAGTTACATGTTTATATACTTTCTTGAGTGGTATGTATATTTATCATAGGTCCCACTTTGTCGTTTGGATAGTTTATGGTTGTAAAAAAATGTATTCTAGAGAAAGCAAGACGAATTTAATTCTTACGCCCTCCGTCCCTAACTGAATGTCAAAAAGAGTTTCAAATTAAAATTGAGGGCAAATTTGAATTTTTTTTTAACATTCATTAGGGACAAAGGGTGTACTTTTTCTTCTTCATGTTACAGCATATTCATTGGAAGTATGTATGGCAGCATATATAGAATTTTTCTCAAATAATACCTTTTTACTTTTTTATTTACCAATTTTTTATTTATCAAAGTGACTTACTGTTCAAAGTTTTGCTCAAAATGTCTCACTTTTTTTAAACTCGCTACACCCTGTAGCGATTTTAAAATTTTCCGTTTAAAATCGCTACACGGTGTAGCGATTTTAAATTTGTTAAAATTTATTTTAATATTTATGATATTTAAAAAAAAAAAACTAAATTGAAATCGCTACACGAAGTAGCGATTTCAATAGAACCAAGCCAAAGTCCGTACGTCCAACACTCCAACCAAAACAATAAATAAAGTTTGTACTTCGTCCCGTCCCACTTTAAATTACAAAATAAAAATATAAAACTTATATATTAATAAAGAAAATTAAATAGAAATATTATTTTTTCTATCTCAAATAAATATTTTAAAAAATGTACTTCTATAAAAAATTATATTTTTCGTTTCAAAAATAAATATTACTTTTGACTCAAAATGAATAATCAAAAATTAATACTACATTTTTTATCCCAAAAAATGAGCATTACTTCTTTCGTCTCAATGAATATTTAAAAAAAATTATACTCTTCATTTGCCTCAAAAATTAATATTATATTTTGAGACGAAGGCACTAACATTACAAACATTAATTTTAATTTTAGAGCGAATGAAGTATAATCATTTTTATTCCCTCTAAAATTCGGATAATGCAATTGAAATTTATGATAAACTGAAATATAATCATAAATTGTTTGGTGCCCAAAATTCGGATAATGCAATTTAAAATTTTGATAAGATATATCTAACTTTAAAATTCGGATAATGCAATTGAAATTTATGATAAACTGAAAAATATAGGCTTTAAAATAAAATTGTTATCTCTTCAATATGACTTATTTCGGATAATGCACTTATTTCGGATAATATAATTATGCACTTATTTCTGATAATGCACTTATTTCGGTTTGAGTTTATATTTTCAATAAACTTTCAATATATTCAAAATCTAATATAATTATGCACTTATTTCTGATAATGCACTTATTTCTGATAATGCACTTATTTCGGTTTGAGTTTATATTTTCAATATGACTTATTTCGATTTGTTATCTCTTCAATTTCCAACTCATTTTTATTTCAAGTAAGACTTGATTAAGGGCATTATTGTAATATTATTAGTTAAAGTTAATTTGAAATTTAAAATAAAAATTCCCTCTTAATTAGAAGTTGATTGATTTAATCAGTTTTGAATTTTGAAAACTAATGGTTACCTAAATTTAAGCACAATTTTTGAATAATTCAAACTCTTTAGGTGATAATTGTGGAGATATAATTATTAGTAATTTTCAAAATTTAAAATAATTAGTAATTTTTGAAATTAAAAATAGATACCAGACTAAATTTCAATTTAACCATAAATTTCAATTTAAAATAATTAGTAATTTTCGAAATTTAAAAGACATGTCAGAATGAATTTCAATTTAACCATAAATTTCGTATACAGTTTCTAGAAATCAATAGAAATTCGAAATTTAAAATAATTAGTAATTTTCGAAAATTTAAAATAATTAGTAATTTTCGAAATTTAAAAGAGATGCCAGAATAATTAGTAATTTTCAATTACAATAGAAATTCGAAATTTAAAATAATTAGTAATTTTCGAAAATTTAAAATAATTAGTAATTTTCGAAACATATAACACTTTCCACGGCACGCTCCTTTAGCCATAAAAAATTGGACGACCGAGAAAAACTATTTCTTCTTCTTTGGATTCTATTACGACAAATTTGTTAAAAGACGGTGGGAAAAGAAAAATCGGGAGACCAAGAAAGATAGCTGCTTCTATTTTGGAATCTTCAAAGATAAATTTGGATGTTGATGGATTCAGTTCTGCAATTGAAGTTGAATTAATGAAAAACAGTCCTATATCTGGTAAGTTATATGTTTGATTTATTAGTCAACTATATATTTTAAAGAGCTAAAATAAATATATTAATCGTTCTCAACATTCTTTTGACATTGTAGGAACATATAATGTAACAGTAGCAAATAATACAACATTATTATCTCCTACTGTGAATTTAGGTAATGATTTTTTTTAATTGTTCAACATTCGATATTTTTAAATAAAACTATTTATTATTACAAATTATTATTCAATAGTTTATGATAAATATTTCATTAATACTAAGTCATATATTCCATTTGTATACAGAATCCGCGTTAATAAATAATTCTCGCATGCATGCGACAACAAGTGAGTCGTTAATAAATCAGAAGGAAAAATCCAAGAAAGCGCGCGTCGGTAGAAAGCAAAAAGATTCGGACGAACAATATAATACAGGTGTTTATTATTTTATTTTTTCTCAAGTATATATTATATTATTATTTTCTCTGTATAGCCAATGAATTACTAACATAATTTAAATATTTATCAATATATTGTAGTTTATGGGGATATAGGCGAATCGGAGTACGAATGTGCGAAATGTGGTGCGATGTTCTGGTATGATGAAAGGTTAAAAAGTACGCAAGCATCAACACAACCTAAATTTTCATTATGCTGCATGAATGGAACAGTTCAGATTGACCCATTAGTGTAGCCACCTAAGTTATTGAGTGATCTCTTAAAATTAATGCTTTCATATGATAGGTTCTTTATTGCCTAATGACGGCCATCCCCCCTCCCGTTTTTCTGGCTTTATATCTATGACACGGATAATAAAGTTAAAAATAGAATTAATGATTTCGAGTACGTTTTATTTAATTATTCGAGAATTATAATGTATATTACATATATTGTATGACTATCTTCTATTTATATGTCTGATTCTTTCACACAAGCAGGAAAGATAAAGATAAGCTTTCTCCATTCGATGAGTCATTTGTTGCTGATTTGAAAAATATGATAGATGTGCATAACCCTTATGCACAGACGTACAGAATGGCCAGAGCACATATTGGAATGAAGAAAGATATTAAATTGAGGCTTATAGGAAAGCGGGATAGAGATGGAAAACCGTTTAATATGCCGACAGCCTCAGAGGTCGCTGCTATAATTGAAGGTCATATTGATGATTCGGGTGATGTCAGGGACATTGTTATTGAAAAGCAGAATGGGGATCTGAACATATTCATGAATTTGATAAATCTTACCTTCCTCTACATTATCCTCTGTTATTTGTATACGGTAAAGATGGATATTTCACAGACATTCCGAGAAATAAACCTCCCGGGGCAAAGAGATCAAGTTTGTCAATAAAAGAGTTTTTATCTTTTCGACTTCAGGAGAGGATAAGAGAAGGATCACAACTTATGAGAAGCGGTCGGTTGCTGCAGCAATTTATGGTTGATGCATATGTTATGATGGATACACAGAGGCTTCAATGTATACGTTATAATCAGCCTACTCTTCGGATGGAAACTTATAAAAATCTGTCGGATGCATCGTTAAGGGGAGATACCGGCGAAGCATCTGGGAGACGAATTATATTGCCATCCTCTTATACCGGCGGGCAGCGGTGGATGACTCAAAATTACCAGGATTCTCTCGCTATGTGTAAATGGACTGGGTATCCGTCACTTTTCATAACATTTACGTGTAATCCTAAATGGCCGGAGATTACGAGATTACGTAAAAATATGGCATTAAGCCCGAGGATAGGCACGATGTATTAAACAGGGTATTTAGAATGAAGCTTAATCGGATGATTGCGAGATTTCAAGGAAGGCAAAGTATTTGGCACCCCAAAAGCAAGTAAGTAAATCTTTAAATATTATTTGTTTTCCTCTTATTGTTTTGTCATTTATATTTTTTTTATTAGCATGTTCCTCTTATTTTGTTAATTGATTCATGCAGTTATTTATACGGTGGAGTTTCAGAAGAGGGGCCTTCCGCATGCTCATATTCTTCTCTTTCTTAACCATCAGGATCAGGGTCATAATCCTGAAGATATTGACAAGTGGATTATTGCTGAGATTCCTGACAAGGAGAAATATCCTAGATTATACGAGGCAGTTGCTGAATATATGTTGCATGGACCATGTGGTGCTGCTAATCCTAAATCTCCGTGTATGAATCACAACAGGTGCTCAAAGAAATTCCCTAAATCATTTAATGATCGCACTCGTGTAGACGAGAATGGGTATCATGTATATAGGCGAAGAGACACGGGTTTCATAATTGATAAGGGTGGAGTTGCTCTCGACAATCGTTCAGTTGTCCCATTCAATCCATATCTTTTGCTAAAGTACGAAGCTCACATAAATGTCGAGCAGTGCAATCAGAGGAAGGCAATCAAGTATTTGTTCAAGTATATAAACAAGGGAACCGACAGGATATGCCTTGCAATCGAAAATGATGAGGTGAAAAGGCAAATTGATTGTCGATATGTCTCTACGTATGAAGCTATGTGGAGGATTTTCGGATTCGACATACATTATCGGACCCCTCCTGTTGAGCGCTTGGCTTTTCACTTGGAGGGTGACCATAGTATCCCCTTCAAGGATGGAGACTTTCTTCCTGATGTTTTGGATAAAGCGACAGTTAAAGAATCTCAATTTATGAAGTGGATGGAGTATAACAGTATTCATTCAGAGGCTCGGAAATATAAATACTGTGAATTTCCTCATCATTTCGTATGGGATAAAACTAAACGTGAATGGCGTCCGAGGAAAGATAAACGTTTTGCGGGGGAATATTTATCATGTTCCAATGAATTGCGGAGAATTGTATTACCTCGGGATAATGTTGAATCATGTAGCGAGGTCCCATGGAATTCAAGGATTTGAGAGCGTAAATCGCGTTGTTCATCCCGATTTCAAATACTGCATGTTACACTCTGGGATTATTAGATGATGACAAGGAATATGTTGATGGAATTATAGAAGCGAGTCATTGGAGGTTGCCCGATAGTCTGAGAAGACTATTTTCTATGTTGCTACTATCTAATAGTATGTCGAATCCGGGAGAGGTATGGGAGAAGACTTGGCACTTATTATCGATGATATAGAGTACAAGTATCGGAGGATGCACGATAATCCGGGTATTAGTCCCATGTTTACATATTTGTTCTACAATAAATATCAATTATGATTTTATTTCTACTTTACGCTTATACAATATGATTCTATATATTTATCTATATTAATATATTTATTTTGTTTTTTATAATTTCGGGTTTGAAATTAATTAATGAACAGTCCGAGAATCTTGCTTTGGCGAAAATTGAGAAGTTGCGATCGAGAATTGCAGCGGTCTCCATAAATTTAAAGACATGCCTAAACCGGTGGGCAATGTCATTGGTGATGCGATAAATAAGCTCATTCTAGATGAGACATCTTATGACATTGATGAGATGAAAGCTGAGCACTTGATTACATCCTCGGTTAACAATAGAGCAAAAGAGTGTTTATGATAAGATTATGTGGTGTTGATCGAGGAAACGGTGGTGTGTTTTTCCTCTATGGTTATGGTGGTACGGGAAAGACCTTCTTATGGAAAACAACCGTGTTGCATTAAGGAGCAGGAGAGATATTGTTCTTCCTGTTGCTTCCAGTGGCATAGCTTCATTGCTCCTTCAGAAAGGTAGGACCGCGCATTCTAGGTTCGGTATCCCGATACAGGTAAACGAGAGCTCAACTTGCAGTAAACTAAAGTCGGGTACGGATGAGGCAGCACTTCTACAGAAAACCAAACTAATTATATGGGACGAAGCTCCAATGGCTCATAAACATTGTTTTGAGGCTCTCGATAGTAGCCTCCGAGATATTATTCGTACACCCGAGGGGAGATATTCCAATAAACCATTTGGTGGTTTAGTTATTGTATTCGGTGGTGACTTCAGACAGATTTTACCTGTTGTTCCTAAAGGGAGTATGCATGATATTGTGCATGCTGCACTTTGTTCATCCAAAATATGGAAAGACTGTGAGGTTCTCAGATTGACGCATAATATGAGATTGCAGGTAATTCTTAAATAGCCTTTATTCATCTACTTAAATATTTTTATTTCAATTTAAGTAATTTGTATATATTTAACTTAATGTAGGGTGATTCTACTTCTCATAATTCCGAAGAGATAAGAGATTTCGCTCAGTGGCTCTGGCTCTTGAGTGTCGGAGATGGGATTGCCGGTGGAGATAATGACGGGGAAATTGACAATAACCTTCCCGATGATATATTGATTCGAGAGGCTTCAGATCCTATTGCAAAAATAGTCGAATCTATATATCCTGACTTATTGCAAAATAAGGATGTCGAAGGATCTCCAGACTAGAGCTGTGCTTGCTCCAACAAATGAGATTGTCGATAACATAAATGATTATGTCATGTCACTCTTTCCGGGAGACGAAGTTGAATATATGAGTTCTGATGCCATTTGTAAGGATGAGGATGATGAAAATGGTGCTGAAGATATATTCTCACCTGAATTTCTAAACACTATCAAGTGTTTTGGATTGGCAAATCACATTATTAAGCTGAAGGTTGGGTGCATAGTAATGCTTTTGAAAAATCTTGATCAAGCTGCTGAATTATGTAACGGCACCAGAATGATTGTCACTCAATTAGGTAAATACATTAATTTTTTATTTTTTATATACATATAATTTAATACTTAATTTTGTTACATATATGTAGGTAAGCACGTAGTAGAAGCCAAGATGCTTTGGGGAAAGAATGTTGGCATGAAGGTGCTTATTCCTAGAATGATAATGTCTCCGTCAGATGTGACAAAATTTTCGGTAAGATTCCAAAGAAGGCAATTTCCACTTGCCGTTTCTTTTGCTATGACAATCAACAAGAGTCAGGGACAATCTCTTTCCCATGAAGGACTATATCTTTCACAACCTGTTTTCAGTCACGGACAACTTTATGTAGCATTTTCCAGAGTAACCAGCAAGAGAGACTTAAAGTTATTATTTGTGATTCAGATGCTCAAACATATGACAAGACGCTGAATGTAGTCTACAAGGAAGTTTTCGACAGACTCTGAGAATTTATGTCGCACAATTTGTGGTTAAACAAAAGTATTGCAATTTCTTATTATTTTCTTTGTTTTTATTTAAATATATAGGAGATGGAAGAGATTATGTTGACACTTAGGCACACACTATTAAACTCACGCTATTGTAACCATATCTCTTCATCTTCCAAAGTTGTAACACTAAAATCTTAATAATGTTTTTTGGTTAGGCAGGGACCTAACCTCCCGTCGTTTTGTGCCGGCGAGATAGTTGTCTCAAGAGCTTTTCACGTTATATCATGTGTCAACATCATTTTTCTGTATTAATTATACTCCTAATATCCGCTACATTGATTATCAATTTCGATTTATATTGTTACTTAAAAATCAAATAAAACACATAAATAATTATTTATTTAATCAAAAAAAAAAAAATTATTCACCGTCGGGTACCGACGGGTTACTGACTAGTATAGAAGAAAAGTCAAAAGAGGGACGGACTACCCTATATTTATTTTTTATTTTTTAAAAATTTTTTTATTGACTAGAAAACAATATTTTAGCCTTTGTTAATCAGTGGTTTTTTTTAGAAAAAGTTATAGAAAAAAAGATAGAAAAAAACTAAACAAATGAAAGTATATAGAAGAAAAGTCAAAAGAGGGACGGACTACCCTATATTTATTTTTTATTTTTTAAAAATTTTTTTATTGACTAGAAAACAATATTTTAGCCTTTGTTAATCGGTGGTTTTTTTTAGAAAAAGTTATAGAAAAAAAGATAGAAAAAAACTAAACAAATGAAAGTATATAGAAGAAAAGTCAAAAGAGGGACGGACCACCCTATATTTATTTTTTATTTTTTAAAAAATTTTTATTGACTAGAAAACAATATTTTAGCCTTTGTTAATCGGTGATTTTTTTAGAAAAAGTTATATAAAAAAGATAGAAAAAACTAAACAAATAAAAGTATATAAAAGAAAAGTCAAATTTAGAGACGGATACTAAATCTTGTCTCTAAATTTTAGAGACAGAATGTTGAATCTGTCACTAAATTAGAGACGGATTCAAAAATTTGTCTCTAAATTAGAGACGGGTTAAAATATCGTCTCTAAAGTTTAGAGACGGATTCGAATCTGTCTCTAATTTAGAGACAGATTTCTGAACTTGTCTCTAATTTTAGAGACGGATTTACGAATCTGTCTCTATTTTAGAGACAGATACAAAACCCGTCTCTAAAATTTAGAGACGGAATCTCGAATCCGTCTCTAAATTAGAGACGGAATCGATTTCGTCTCTAAATTAGAGACGGATTCGGATTCCGTCTCTATATTAGAGACGGATTCGAGATTCCGTCTCGAGATTAGAGACGGATTCATATTTCGTCTCTGAATTAGAGACGGAATCTGAATCCGTCTCTAATTTAGAGACGGAATCCGAATCCGTCTCTGATTTTTGGTTCTGTCTCTAATCTGTCGCCAAATTAGCTACAGATTTCGTCCATCTCTAAATTTCCGTCTCTAAATCCGGTTTTCCTTGTAGTGATTTTTCCAAGCCAAAACGGGTTTCCAGCGCCACCAGGACTAGTCATCCCCAGGGGCACACTCGTGAGCATGAGTCGTCCCAAGGGGCATGAGTCATCCCCTAATGCATGCTCTCTGATAGATTCGTCCCTGCCTTAGGGAATAGTTGGGCCAACAGGGCACGAGTCATCCCTTGAGCCCATAATTCACCCCTTTAGCCATTATCAATTTGTTCTTTTGTGTGTGACCCTTTAGGAATTATATTTTATGTTGATAGTGAGTTGAAACATCAACCTCACAAGACGTAAGTGACTTCTATCAAGTCATTATGTCCACCCAATTAAATATAACTTCAAAGTTTGATTCCTTGATAGATCAATGTCACAATTCCTTTGTCCACGATGCCTATTGAACATGAGTCATGGTCCATGTCAACTCACATGTTCAATGCTTTCTCGATTCCAAATATGTTGATAATCCAAATGCATTTGATCTCTATCAAATCACTTGAGTGTGGCCACACATTTCATCAACATCATTATCGAGGGGCCCAAGCAAACACCTCTCTCAATGAGAGGAACAAATTCCATCTTGACTTATCATTCTTCCATACAAGAATCCAATCGTACCAACATATCCCTTATTGCTATCCGATTAAAGATAGTGTTAGACTATATCAAACACAATGTTCATCATGTGAAAGACAATGATAAACTCAGGTTCAAAGGATTCAATAACACGACTATCATGAGATTTATTCACGACATATATGACTATAGACCATGTCATAAATCTCATCGGTAGATCATGTCCAATACTTGTTCTCTAGCAAGTATCCATAAGTGTAATGTGCATCATATGCATATAATCATCTCCATGATTATCTACTACCAACTTATACTAGTTATTCACAATAACTAGGGACGCAGTTCAATATAATAAACAAGCAAACATATAGTGAACCAAATAATGCTTTTTCTATAATAAATGATAAAGATGATTACATAGCGGTTTAGGTTATAAGTCAAACATAACCAAACACCTAGGGTACTACACCAACAGTTTTCACATCTAGCTGCTCAAGCTCCAAATTCTGATGTGCCACCATTGTTGATAGCACTTTGATAAAAGTATGTTTAACTACTGGTGAAAAAATCTCATTGTAGTCAATGCCCTCCCTCTATGTGTAACCCCTAGCAACCATACGAACTTTATACTTGACCCCCTCTGATGGTGACATACCTTCCTTTTTCTTGAAGACCCACTTGCAAGTCACAATCTTACTGCCTTCTGGCCTCTTAGTTAATTCACATGTCTGATTCTTGTGAAGTGATTTCATCTCATCTCCCATAGCTGCATGCCACTTGGCAGACTCTGAACATGTAAATGCTTCCTTAAAAGTGGTTGGCTCCGAAGAATCGGACTTCACCTCCTCAGCTACCTGAAGTGAATAAGACACTATGTCTTCAAAACCATACCTCATAGGAGGCTTCCCGAAATTAGCCAGTTTAGGCCTCTCTTGAGTTAACCCATGATCTTTGGAAATTGGTGATGAACAATATGGTGCTTCTGTCTCTGACGGTAGATCCTGATGAACATCTGACTGTGGACTGATCAACTCAGAAGTATCTTGTAGCTTCACCTATGTATCAACACTACCAACACCTGATACAACCACATATCTCATAATAGGATTAATCACAAAATTTTCATCAAAGACAACATTTATGCTTATGATAACCCTACCCTCTAATGGAGATTAAATCTGGTATCCCTTGACACCATCTCCATAACCCATGAAAACTCCTTTTATAGCCATCATCTCTAACTTCCCTTCATTCACATGAAAATAAGCAGTACAACCAAAAACCCTTAAATTAGAATAATCAACAGGTTTACCTGATCATACCTCATTGGGAACTTTAAAATTGATACATGCATGTGGTCCACGATTTATCAAGTAACATGTTGTACTAATCGCTTCTGCCCAGAACCGCTTAGAGAACCCTGCATTGGAGAGCATGCACCTTGCTCTCGCCGACAATGTCTGATTCATGCATCTGCTACACCATTTTGTTGTGGTGTACCCCTGATAATTAGATACCTAGAAATCCCCACTTCATTGTAGAACTCGTCGAACTCAATACTACATAACTACAACCCATTATCTGTCCGGAGTCACTTGATATTTTTCTCTGTCTGATTCTCCACTAATGTCTTCCACTATCTGAAATTGTTGAGAGCCTCACTCTTTTGCTTCATAATAATCAAACTCTTTCTCGAGTAGTCATCAATCATATACAAGAAATACATGTGACCCCCCTCAATGATTCCTGATATGAAGGTCCCCAACAATCCGAGTGAATGTAATCCAAACTGTCCTTCATTTTATAAATCCCCTTCGAAAACTTGCTTCGTTGCATATTCTCAAGTACACAATGCTTACAAAACTTAAGGTCCTTGACCTTATGGCCACACAGAAGACCATGATTAGCCTATATCTATATCCCTCTAATGTTCATGTGCCCAAGCATAATATGCCACAACTTGGTCATATCCTCCTTAACCACTTCAGATGATACAATTAATACTGACCCAGAAACCGTCCTTCCTTTAAGGAAATACAAGGAGCCCCGTTTAATGCCTTTTAGAATCACTTCATAAACTTTGCAAATATGATCTGCTCCACCTTTACCTTTGAAACTGTATCATTTGCTGTCTAGTTGACTAAGAGATATCAGGTTCTTTGTCATTTGTGGAATATGCCTCACATCGTTCAAAGTGCAGAACTTACCATCATGAGTTCGCAGCTTGATAGAACCAATACCAACCACCATGCAAGTAAAAATTTTGGTCATATGAATATTACCAACATCCACCTGCCTTACATTCGACTGTTTTTCAGACTCTTCTGACACTAGAGCATAATTCCAATCATAGTTGCTCGTATCAACTGCAACAGCATTAGCTTCATTACGATTTAGAGGCTCGTCTCGCTTCTTTCTACGACAATTTGTCTTCCAATGTCTCTTTCCATTGCAGTAGTTATAAATATCATCAGGCTTCTGCCCCTTCTTGCTAGAAAACGTCTTCTTCTTCTGCTTGCTGCTAGAACCCCTACTGCCTTTCGCAAATAAACATGTTGTCTGATTATTTGTAACACCATTACGCTTGCCTTTCGACGCAACTCTCTAGTATTGAGCAAGGATTTCACCTCCACTAGAGTCACCGACTCATTTCCACTTATACTAGAGTCAAAATAGTGCTAATATGATAAAGTCTATTAAACAAGAAGCATTAATTCAGCATCCTCATCAGCAAATTTAGCATCTATATTACGCAGTTCAAGTAATAAAGATGTAAATCTATCTATGTGATCCCTAACGCGCATATCTTCCTGCATTCAGAGAAAATATAGTTTGTGATTCAAATATAGCTTATTGATTAATGATTGTGTCAAATACATATGTTCCATCGCAAGCCACAAAATACCTCCGAAATCGATATCTGCTATATCCGCTACAACATCATCATCTAGATACCTTATGATTTTAGAGTGGGCCCTCTTATCTAACGCGATCATGTCTGCCTTTTTCTTATCTGCTACCTTATTCGCCTTATCCAAACTTTCTGTTGTTTCAGCCGCGACAACATATGTGGGAATGACTTTTGCTTTGCATTTTGAATTCTGACGATTCCTGATCGCAGCAGCCACTTTAGCCCACAAAACCTTGTCCCTCAATAAGGCTTACACCTTGATTTGCCAAATAGAAAAACTATTATTCCGTTAAACTTGTCAATCGGTGATTCAATTATTGATCCCATCTTTTTATTCAGCGAAAAATCCTAGAACTTTCTCAATCTAGTCGACTCTGATACCCGTTCGATAGAACAAAGTATATGTAGAAAATATAAAATAAGCAACAATCACAAATATACATATATGCATGGTTCATCAACTTGACTATGTTTACGGGCATAGGGAGAGAATATAATAATCAACTGGAAATCAACATATTACAATCTCTAATCTAATGCACGAATTTTTAGGCAAAATAATTTCTATCTGTGTAAACCCTAAATCTAGAAAACAGATGAGCAAGAGAACTACTCAATATGTTAGGGATATATTGTATTTATACTGCATACTTCTAACCATGCAGGGTTTTAAAACCCTTCTCAGATTTGCCGCAAGACAGACCCAAAATGGGCTGGGGCGCGACTGCCCCCTTTATAGGGCACTGTAGCGATGTGATTTTAATGAACACAGAGTCGCCACTTATTATTTAATTAGAAAAATAATAAGAAAAACCTTTTTGATAATTTAAAGAGATTCGAAGGTTCGGGGGTTAATTTATGGGATGGGAAGGTCGTGGAGCACCCATTCCATTCAATCCGAAGATTGATCTTGCCAATTGAGTATTATCAATCAAAATAATATAATAATTAAATAAAAACAAGAAAATTCTAATTATTTTCTTAATTAGGAATGTCAGGTTGTATGCTTCGAGATCACCTCCATGGATTGAAGGGACTCTAGGCTAACCCTTTTGATGGAATTACACTACTCTAAAAGCAATTAGAGGGATTGAGAAGAAGAATATGAAAGTATAGGAGTTTGTCTTGTGTTCTTGAGTGGTTTTAATGAATAACCTCGACAGAAGTTCGAGATCTTCGTAGGAAGATGATGAAAAACGAATTTAGAGTGTATTTGGTTTAGAATGTGGTTCTAGTATCTCCTCCTTCTCCTTCCTCAGCCGAGAAATGATTTGGACGGAGTTCCGCCTTAATTCTAGGCTTGAATTATGGTATTCGTCGATCAGCAAGGTTGATGGACGAATTTGGGTGTTGTTTTAGAGCGATTTGCAGGAGTCTTTCAAGGAGAAAAATCAGCAAATTGTATCATCTGAAATACTGAAAGTCATCTAGTATTAATAGGGGTTGATTTACTTGGTCAACAAAATTAGGAGACTCAAGGGATTTAGGATACCTCCCAAAGAAGGTTTCCGAACTCTAAAATCAGTAGAGACCCGGATTGGATAAGAGTTTATCAAGAGAAGATGTTGAAATCGACAAGGAAAGTGAATCTGCACATTCCGCAGAGGAGATGTCTCGCGCGAGACACGTATGTCCCGCGCGGGACAGCTAGTCAATTGACTATTCTGTCCTCTTCAGCTATTTCGTTAGTCAGTTAGGTCCAAAATTAACAAGGTTAGTTAGAAACTTAACGAAACATGACGAAACTAATATGCTTTCATCAAAACACAAAAGAGAGACGAAGAGTAGTGTAATCATGTAATTATCGGTTCAGAATGGGGTGTCTACAAGCGCGATCGCCCCAAGGATCGCACGATTGCCCGGTCTTTACAGAAACTTGGCGCGATCGTTCCCCCGAGCATGGCGCGGTTGCTCACTCAGATTGTCATAGGAAATTCGAATTTGCTTTTTTATTCATTTGATTCAAGCGTTTCCAAACTTAAATAAAATCAAAACCAACCATGAGAATAATAAGTGAGTTTTATTATTCATTTTTAATTAATAGAACAAGTAAAAATCTGACTCTAAAACAGATAAAAAATTAAGAAAGTTTCTTCTAAGCAAAGCAATAATTGACCTCCCAAGATGAAGTAAGTAGGCAAATAAGTGAGTACAAAAGTCCTACTAAGGACGCACGCCAATTAAACGGAATAGGTACAAGCTAGTGTTGATTGCGTATGCTATGAACAATGATTCCGTAAAACACAAAATATGACCTTCCTCAGTTTAGTGTTTTTTTTTTTTTTTTTTTTTTTTTTTTTTTTTTTTTTTAAGGATAAAGGATAAATGACAAATAAAGATTTAAAGTTTAGGATATGTTCGTAGAAAAAAGTTTGATGTTTCAAAACTTGTAAATAAGTATCCAAAAACTATAAATATTAAACTAAGAGCTTTTTGACGGAACTGTGGTTGCTAAAAATTGGTAACTTTCAAATCCTTATTTTTATTGACTCCGTTAAAAGATATTTAATTGATAATATATGTTATCTTTAGATCCTTATGTGCGAGTTTTGAAACATTAGACCTCTTTATACAAACGATCCCAAACATTAAACCCTTATCTGTCATTTACCTTTTTTTATATATATGTTGAACTTACAAAAACTTACTATAAATGTAATTATCTTCGTAAAAATATTATAAATTCACCAATAAATATAATATCAATAACTATTGATTGAATTTCACAAGACAAAAAAATGTTAGCTTGGTTGATAAAAAATCAGTATTAACATTTGTTATGAGACGAGAGATTATAAAATTTTGATTATATAATGGGCAAGTAACATTTTAGTTATCTGAGTTTGTCGAGATGTTTCAATTGATTATCGAATTTGCATTTGTTACAAGTTGGTTATTGAGTTTGTCTTTTTGTTGCAATCATGTGTAATTTTGGATGAACCTAGGGGTGTGCTCGGTACGGTTTGGCTCGGTTTTAGGCTAAAACCGTTATCGAACCAAAAGTATTCGGTTTTTAATTTTAACAAACCGCCACCACTCGGTTTTAGCTCGGTTCGGTGTAGTCGATTTTCGGCTTCGGTAAGTGTCGGTTCGGTAATATTCGGTCTTAAAATCAATCTTTTTTTTTTTTACACCCAACAACTGGTTCATTATTTTAACACAATTATTCATCATACTACACAACCTTGAGAAGATAATGGCAACCTTAAAAGCACAACAAAAATAACCCGCTTCCCAACATTTTTACCAGAAAACAAGCCAACAAACGCAGTCGGAGCACTCTCCAACATTCAATCATGTTTTCCACATACACAATCTTCCCTTGCTTATACAGACTTGACAAGCGCCGCATCAAGCATTTCTCCACCCATATTGTCAAAATATATATCAATACCGATATTGCGAATTGCGATCAGCCGATCAAGCGATGGGGGAGGATACGAATAGGCGTCATATTTAATTTGGCTAATTGGCCAAATTAAAGAATATTCTCAAGCGATGTGAGTCTTTGAGGTTAAAGGATATTTATTTAATTTGGCTAATTGGCTTTGACTTTGACAAGATTTACTAAATCTTGTAAATCTTGAAGATGCTTTTTATTTATTTAATATATATGAAAATTGAATAGATGTAAAATTATAGTAAATATTATGAATATTTATTATTTAGAAGCATATCGGTACGGTTCGGTATGAGTAATCGGTGTGAAATCATGTATCCCAAACCGAACCGATAGATTCGGTTTTTCAATATTTTATAAACCGTACCTATCCAATTAACCGTTGGTACGGTTTTTCGGCGTCGGTTTTTTCGATTTTATTCAGTTATTTTTGATTTTTCGGTTTTTCTGCTCACCCCTAGATGAACCGTTAAAAATCTAACGAAGAGCATAACATGTGCCTGCACGTGACAGTTAAAGGGATATTTTTGTCATTTTGCTAGAATTTGGCAAAAGTGAGTCAAATAGAGGTTACCATATTGCAGTTTGTCCAAAATATAAATATTACTCACATTTAAAAAATAATTTTTTATTTTTATATTCTAAAATTTAAAGTAAACTTTTTTTAATAATTATTTATCTTAATATATATATATATATATATATATATATATGAGTTGGTCTTATAAAAAACTAGTTTTTTCTTAAGATAAGGAAAAACGTGTTTTCAAAACAAACGGTGGCATTTTTGTAATTACTGGCAATCATGATAAATGCCGGTGTTAATATTACAAATTCGTGCCATCCCAAGCTCCGATCATCTTCTCTGGCCATCCCAAGCTTCGATCGTTCTCCGGCGTTCACTTAGTTTGAGTATTTTGTAACCTACAATCCATGCCCTAGTTCCGCCATTAATGTCCATTGTCAATTCTGCTTCGTTACATAATTGATTGGTACTTTATTGATTGGTACATAATTAATTGGAGATATCTGTGTGATTTGATTTCATAGCTCTTCGTTTTTTCGTTGGATAAACAGAATGTCCTTCAATGGTGTGGATAAAGGGTTTAATTTGCTGCAACATGTGCCAGTGCCAGTGTAAAAAAGTGCCAGTATTAGTGTAATAAAGTGCCAGTGTTAGTGTATCAAAGTGCTGGTGTTAGTGTAAAACAAGTGCCAGTGTTAGTTTAACAAAGTGCCAGTGTTAGTGTAACAAAGTGCCAGTGTTAGTGTAACCAAGTGCCAGTGTTAGTTTATAAAGTCACTTAATATACATGCACTAGCACTTTTACCTTGGCATTCAAAAACACGTGGGTGGCATTTGAAAACACAAACATTTGGCACTCAAAACACATCTGTTGGCACTCAAAACACTGGTAATTATTTTTGTTGGCTCTCAAAACACAAGCAACGGCATTCAAAAACACATGGATGGCATTTGAAAACACATGGATGGCACTTCAAAACACGTGGTGGCATACGAAATTGGAATTAAAATTGGAACTAGCGGCATTCAAAAACACATGGATGGCATTTGAAACACATGGGTGGCACTTCAAAACACATGGACTAGTTCACGAAACAAGTTTAAGCAGTTAGGAGCAGGGTAAATAATTCATCCATAACAAGGAGAATCACATTTTGAATAGAGGGGAATATCCAAGAACACAAGTAGGAAGTAATTAACGAACCAAAAATCTTACAAATCTTAAGTAGGAAGTAATTAATGAACCATTCTTGGTATCAATACAGAGAACAATTCTTCAGCAACAATTAAGTCGGAAGTAATTAACGAACCAATTACAATTTCATACACTACTATCCCCAAATCAAAAACCCTAAATTAAGTGAGATTAATTGGATTTTTATGTTCAGATTTGATATGATTTTGGTGTCCAGATTAGAGAAAACAAAGAAGAAGACGATTGAGGGAGCCGGCAATGGTGAGGAACTCTGTTTGCGTTTAGAGAGAGAGTAGAGAGAGAGTCCGAGCGCGACGGGTGAAAAACACATTTTTTGTTAAGGTTAAAAAAAACGCGTTTTTTATAAGTTTTGGATATATATATATATATATATATATATATATATATATATATATATATATATATATATATATATATATATATATATATATATATAAAGTTAAATATTGTTTTACTTTAATCCCTCCGTCCAATAAACATTAAAAAATACAATTAATTCAGCTAATTAAATTAATTGTAGTTGACAATTACTCTCTCCACCATAATCACCACCTAAGTCCACCACCATGTTGCCACTCCCACCACACCACACCACCAATACGCCACCAGCCACCACCTACCACCCGCCATTCAAAAATCAACAACTAATTTCACCAACATTCCATTTTAATTAATCAAAATAAAAATGACTAATAATGAATTTAATTGCAAAAAAAAAAAAAAAAGCATTCTACCCCTTTCCAATTTCCACGACAGTAATCCTTCCTGCATCACCTACTAACCCCAACCTCTTTCACTGTATCTGCCACCAAAATTACAACAAACAATGGTGGATTCAAACAATCAAGTCAAAAAGATTCACTTTTAAAACTTAGATTCCAAAAAAAAAAGGCATATTTATACTTTTAAAAATAAATAAAATTCAAACAAAATAATTCAAAAAATTTAAACAAAGAAAAGGGCTTAAGAAAAATGTCTGATCGGTCTTCGAAATTAAAATCGATCCGAAAATTCATGCCTCACCATGAAATGGGAAGCTTCATCTCCGCCACCATTATAATCTCGCTTCATAATTGTTCGGAGGAATTGCAATTGAATTGAGAAATTGAAATTGGGGGAAGGGAATGAATTGTTAAAAGAATTATTGGGGTTTTTCCTTTTCAAATCTTGGTTTTGAATTAAATGTGGCTGTCCAAATTCGATTTTATTGTTGATGCCCAAATCTGAAAACCTCAATTTTTGGATTTCGTTGTTGATGTATTGGTATCGTGGATGAATTGTGAGTTTAAAATGGTGGATTGTTGATTGGGTATGGTGGTTTGTGGTGGTGATGGGATGGTGGTTGCATGTTTCAGAGACGGTGGTTGCATGGTGGGTGGGGAAGAGAGATGGTGGTGTGCTTGTTGGGTTTGAGGAAGATGATGGGGAGAGAGAGAGGTTTTTTTTTTATATATATATATTTAACCTTTTCCTCATTTTTAGAAAATGTCAACTAACCCCCTTAAAATTATTAAGAGGGTCAAATTCGATGGAAAAGACCAAAATAACCCTTAAGTAACTCTCGTGCAAGGCACATGTTATGCTCTTCGTTAGATTTTTAACGGTACATCTAAAATTACACCTGATTGCAACAAAAAGACAAACCTAATAACCAACTTGTAACAAATGCAAATTCGATAACCAATTAAAACATTTCGACAAACTCAGGTAACTAAAATGCAATTTGCCTTTATATAATTGTAGTAACTTTTACTATTTTCGTTTCTAATTAACTGACTATCTTTATTTATGAAACATTTGTAAAAGTTTATTTATAAGGACAATTATAACTAATTGAAACTAATAAACACTTTTAATAGTTTCTCCATATTATAAATATCATTTCATGCGTAAATATTTAATATACCATGGTGTTTGATGAAGTAGGGTCGTTAGCGTGTGATTTGAATCCAATCTCTGACTGACTCAGGTTAAAAAAAATTGTAATATTCCTTCCCTCTCAATATTAATAACCATTTTATATTTTATATTGAAGGAATATTTTGAAAAAAAAATATTTTTTATTAGAAAAATGCATACATACAATTCACTTTAAACTTTTAATTTTGCAACTGTATAATAACGAACTATGAAAAATTATTGATAAAAATTCAATTAGAAACAATTTTTATAATAATTGTTACTTTGGGATAAAAAAGATTATTTAATTTGGATGAGTAACTATTTTGGACCAAAAAGAGAATTCATCATTAGTTGAGGACTGCGTTGTAATGTTGTGCATAATTCCAAGGGGTTAGAGGTAAACTAGCCTAATTGCAGTAAAAAAGAGGTTTATTACTACCTCCGTCCCTAAATGTTTGTCCCATTTCACTTTTTAGTTGAACGTTGAACTTTGACCATAAATATATGACAATTTAATTATGTTCATGAAATTCTAAAAATTTTTATTGATTCACCATTAATAATATTATCAACAACAACTTTTAAAATTTCATGAACATAATTAAATTGTCATATATTTGTGGTCAAAATTTAACAAAAAAATTAAATAGAACAAACATTTAGGAACAGAGAGAGTATATTTTAAGATGGGTGGGGGGGGGGGGGTTTGTTTGGTTTTGTTTTTGTGTGTGACAGTGTGTGTGTGTGTGTGTGTGTGTGTGTGGGGTTAGTGGGTCGCATATGAACATGTTGTACCTTCGATTCGAAAGCCAATTAATTACTTTTAACAAATCAAGGAGGAGCAACAAACCTACGGGTATCGATGCTTGAGCATATAGTACTAATCAAATTAATTAATACTAGTATGAAAACAAAACCCTAATATTTTTTTCTAGGGTTTTGGAAAGCCAGTGTGTAATCCCAAAGGCGATGTTTTATGACTTTTGTTTTTGCTGTCTTGGGTCAAACTAAAAGGAAATATTCATTTCGTAGGGTAAATAATACTCCCTCCGTCCCACACTTTTGAGGGTTTCACGCTTCTTTAGAATTTTTTTTGAAAGTGTATAAATATTAGAGGAGAGAAAATATAAAAGTTAAATATGGGATAGAAAATAGTAGTTAATGATTGATTTTTTTAAAAGTGGATAGAAGATTAGAGGAGATGAAATGTAAAAGTTAAAAATATTTAATAAGAGAGAAAATGAGTGGGAGGAATAGTAAGTTAATGATTTTTTTTTTTTTTGTAAATATGTTAACTTTATTTTATAAGGGTATAATGAATGATTTTTTGGTAAATACTCCCTCCGTCCCAGCGAAAGATGCACAAAATTAGCCGGGCACGCAAAATAAGAAATGTGATGTAGGAAAGAGAAAAAGTTTAAATGTTGTGAGTATGAAAAATTAAATAGGAGAGAGAATGAGTGGGAGGTGATGTAAGAAAGAGAATGTTGTGAGTGTAAAAGTAAAGTAGGAGAGAGAATGAGTGGAGAGAATAGTGATTTAAGGTTTCCTTTTTGGGAAAGTGCATTTTTAAATGGGACGCCCAAAAAGGAAATTTGTGGCTTTTTCGTTGGGACGGAGGGAGTATATTAAATCATAAGGGTATAAATATATTCAAAACTTGTCATTTATGGAAGGAACATTGAAATGGGACGAATCAAAAAGAGAAGTAGAAACCTTAAAGTGGGACGGAGGGAGTACTAAGTACTCATTTGTTTATGCTTATTTTGAGTGACTTATGAGTTTTATTTTTAATTAAGTTAAAATTGGAATATTTGTTTTGACTTATACGCAGGGGCGGATCCATGGTTAAAATGGAAGGGGTTCATAATGTGATTGTGAAAAATGAATTTGGACCTGAAATAGTAAATAAGGCCCAATACGATGAAAATGGGCCAAAAACGTTTAAACATGTATCAGAGTGGGGCCCAAAATAAGGGGGCGACATATGCAGGTCGGCTTGTGAGAGTAATGTCAGGTGAGAAGTATATGCGAGTTAACAGTAGCTGAAATTGATATCGTCACAAGGCGAGAAACTCTCCTGGACGGATGTTCAGGTTGACGGCAATCTGAAGCTTGCCGCCCTCCTTTTGATTGTCGCATGGGCGACTTACGTGACTAGTGACTTTGAATGATGTTTAGACTGTCACATCTGGGCCCCACCATAACCGTCAATGGTAAGAGGCTTGTCAGGACAAACAATAGGCATCTCCAATAACTTTGGGGGTGGTTGGCACCCCTTGTTTATAATTGACAAGTGTCCTAAACATGTGTCTTGCACATGATGCATGGGAGTATAAAAGGAACCTTAAAAATATCATTTGGTAAGTCTCTTTCTGGTTCTTAAGCTTTCTCTCTCTAAACTCCATAGCTTTTCTTGATTTTGTGATCAGTTAACTTACTCTCACGTCGGAGGGGTAACGCCGGAGATGCCCCCGGCTTAGTTGACTCGTCTTTCATGTGTGCAGGTAACGGAAAAGATAGCCGAAGTATCCTCTTTTTCTTTGCTCGGACGGTCCTGTGCAACCATTTGGCTTGGTAGCATCAGTTGGTTCCGTTGTCGGGACTGATTTTCTTCTTTGTTTGGTTTGTTGAAGTTTGCGGTCGTTCTTGGTTTGTTTGAGTTGTTGTTGTTCTTGTTCTTGAGTTAGAAACCCATAAAACACTTATGTCCAGTCACTATCAGCTTTGTTTCCTGTTCGTGAGTTTGTAAACCCAGAAAAGCTGTAAGATGGGTCAAGATAAAGGGACCCCTTCGAAGACTATCCAGAATTTAGCACTGACAACACTAAACCCTAAGGGTACTCATGTGGCCAGAGCGTCTGATTTGGAGGGTGATGTACATTCTACTAATACTGAGTCAACGGTGCAACGTAGGAGGGAGCGAGAAAGTAAAAAGCGTGCTGATAAGGGGAATGCGAGAACCGAAGGGCAGGATCCCGCCCCTTCAAGGGAGGATGAGGTTAGGGCGGAGGTAGACAGTATCAGGGCCAACAATGATTTGCTGTTGCAGATTCTCGCCAATAATAATAGATTGATGGAGATGAGGCAGGAGCCGACTCAGATCCCGCCTAGTGTGTTGGCAAGGGAAACTGAAGAGCCCAGTAAGAAAGGAGGCGGCCAGCCAAAGTGTATCGAAAAGGAAGGAAAGGCGGGTGCGGGATATGCCACCGCCCAAGGATAAAGTCAGGGAGCCTAGGCGAGAAGTCGCCAAAGCCATATCTGAGGGAGCCGTTGGAAAGAAAAGATATCAAGAATTTTTAGAGGATGGGAAAAGAAGGAAAATGCACTACAAATCTGGCAACTCCCGAGAAGAGTCCTATTATTATGAGTATGAGGAAGATGAGATGGATAGTGGATGAACAATGGACAAGACTTACAGGCCCAGTCGTTCAAAGTACTCAGATGAAAGATCGCACCAGGCAGAAAGGTCGCATCATTCGGAGAGACTGCGGCATTCAGAGAGAGCGCACCGGGATGAGAGGTCGCCGCGAGATAGAGATCGTAGGCGGCATGAGAAGAGTGAGAAAAAAGGTGAAAAGGAAAGTGATAAGAAGGCCGTAGAGGCTGAGAAGGCTAAGAAAGAAGAGGATGATCGATGGAAGTCTGAAATGGAAAAGAAAATTAAGGAGTTAGAGGCGGGAAACAAGGTTGAGGAGGAAAAGGATTCTTATTTGACCCCATTTGTGAAAAGTATCCGGAATGCGGACCCAGATCCACTTTCCGCGTGCCAAGTTTGTCGAATTATTTGGGAAGTACCAGGGCGAGAACCCATGTGGGCTGGTTTGAAGTGACTATGTCTATGTTGACAAAGAGTGAAGCCATCTTGTGTAGAGCGTTGGCGAGCACGCTAACAGATCATGCTTTGGAGTGGTTTTTGGCCCAGCCTGCATAATCAATCTCTGGATATCAAGAGGAAGTTTTTAGCAAGATTTAGTGCCTCTGGGGCGCAGTATGTCCGAAAGCAAGAATTGTGCGGGATCAGGCAAAAAGTTGGGAAAGGGATTGCGAGTTATACAGAGAGGTTTATGAAAGTGGCCAATCAGATATATAGCTGAGCAACATCATTATGTTGTACAATGTCAGTTTGTTGCCAGGGCATTTCAAGCGGGAACTGGGAATGAGGTTGCCAGAAACGACAGGCGAGTTGTATGAGCGAGTTAGGGGATATTGTGGAGGAGATAATAATGATGATGTTGCAGTGTCGCCTGCGACAACTTCTGCGGCGAGAAAAAATGTTAAGGAAAGGATTGAGTTTGTAAAGGATGAGAGAAGGGGAGATAGAGGTGGCCGTGGCAAAGGTCAGGCTGGAGGGAGTAGTGGAGGTCGTGATCCACAAAAAATTGTTAAGTATGATAGGCTGAACACAAGTATCAGCGAGATCCTAAAGAGAGTGAATTTGCCCGCGGCCTATCCCATCAAAGAAGGAATAACGGCGGCCAGAGATCAGAATAGTTTTTGCAAGTACCATCAAGCTAATGGGCATTTGATAGAAGATTGTTACACTTTGAGGAGAGTAATTCAAATGACGATTTATGGGGGCGAGTTGAAGAAGTTTCTTGAGAAGAATGTAGGGCGAAATAAGGAGGTGCGACCAGAGAGGAATTTGGTTGATGTTATTCAGGATCCTCTCCCCAGTGTGGCTCAGCTCAACAGCCAAATCATGACATTGTCACATAGTTTCAATGTCCTTGAGTATGCCGCAAGTGAAGATAGAGTGATAAGCTTTTCTAGGCGAGAATTGGCAGTTACAAAGAGCCATGGAAGTCAGCCCGTGGTGATAACAATTTATCCTGGAAATAATGTTGTACAGAGGGTGTTGGTGGATTATGGGGCAAGTAGAAACATTTTGTATTATGAAGCTTTCAAAAGGATGAGGTATACAGAAGCGAACTTGGTGCCATATAATGGATTCCTGGAGGGTTTTACAAATCATACTGTTAAGGTGAAGGGCACTATAGTGTTGGAAGTCGAAGTTGGAGAAGGGAGATTGGCGAGAACCCAGAATATGGAGTTTATGGTAATTGATTTGGTTTCCCCTTATATTGCAATAGTGGGGATCCCGTTTATGCAGAGCTTTGAGATGGTGGTGTCCATTCCTAACCAGAGAGTGAAGTATCCAACTGCCAACGACATTGGGTGTTTGAAGAGTGCAGTGATTACTGTCATGTGGAAGAAGAAGGAAATGCAAAAGGCAAAGGCTGCAAGTACAAGCTCATTGACGACAAAGTCGACATCTCACCAATTACGTATCAATGTGGTGGAGGCCGTAGAGGATGAGATATATTGGGAAGAGAAGAAGAGTATGTTGAACAACACGGCAATGATAGTTGTGGCGGCAAGTGAAGCCCCAGAAAGTGTAGAGATTGAGATTGAGGAAGTGCAGGAAGCGTGAGAATTGGTGAATGATCAAGAGGTGGCCGGCGAGATGAGTTTTTCAATGGAAATGGTCAATGTGAGCTTCAATTTGAGTTATGCAAGGGTGGTAAGGCTGGTCCAAATGAAGGAGCCCAGAATTGAAGAAATTGTGGAGGAGTCAGAGGATGAGTATGAGACGATTGAGGTGGATGATAGTGAAGAGCGGCCAACAGGAAATGTTTTTGCTGATCCAAGGAAGGAGGTTGTCACCAAGGGTCAAAAAAGAAAAAGAAAAAGAATTGAGGTGGATACGTTGCAAGTGAGGGATGAGCCCGACATCCAAGACTTGGAAGAATTGGAAGATGTAGAAAACAATAGCTACTTTCCTGAGCAGAAAATCAAGATTGGGAAGTAGTTGTCAAGGGATGAGCGAGATTATTTGGTTGAATTCTTGAAGGAGAATCTAGATGTGTTTGTGTGGCAGCCCGAGGATATGAGGGGTATAGATGAAGATGTCGCTATGCACTGTTTGAATGATGATCCCAACATTGAGCCATTTAAGCAAAAGGTGAGATACTTGTCGCCGGACAAGGAGAAAGCGGTTTTGGAAGAGGTTGAGAAGCTTTTGAAGGCGGGAATCATTGAGAAAATTCAGTATCCAATTTGGCTGGCCTACCCTGTGATGGTTCTGAAGGCAAACAAAAAGTGGAGAATGTGTATTGACTTTACGGATCTGAATACGGCATGTCTCAAGAATTGTTATCCTTTGCCAAAGATCGATAAGTTGGTAGATTCTATAGCAGGCAACAAGGTTTTCAGTTTTATAGATGCTTATTCGGGCAACCATCAAATCAAGATGGCTGAAGAGGATAGGGCGAAAACAGCTTTCAGAACGCCCAAGGGAAACTTTTGTTACAAAATGATGCCTTTTGGATTGAAGAATGCTGGGGCGACATACCAGAGGATAGTGAATGAGGTATTCAAGTCTCATATTGGAAGGAACATTGAAGCGTACATTGACAACATGGTAATTAAGACGAAGGAAAATGACCATCTGGAGGATCTCGCTGAGACTTTTGGCAACTTGAGAAAAAATTCGATGAAGTTAAACCCCAGCAAATGCACATTTGGGATGACGACGGGAAATTTTTTGGGATTTCTGGTAAATAGGAGAGGGATAGAGGCAAACCCTAAGAAGATACAAGCCTTATTGGATATGTCGCCACCCAAGTCAATCCGCGAGATCTAGCGCTTAAATGGGAGAATCATTGGTTTAGGGTGATTCATATCTAGATCAGCAGAAAGGTGTTTGCCATTTTTCCAAATTTTGAAGGGAGGAAAGAAATTTGCATGGAATGAGGAGTGTGATGTCGCTTTTGAACAAATGAAGGCTTATTTGGGGAAGCTGCCATTGTTGTGTAGCCCGATGGAGGGAGAAGAGTTGTTTGTTTATTTGGCGGCATCGGATTATGGGGTGGCCGCGGTGTTAGTAAGAGAAGATGGAAATATTCAAAGGCCGGTGTATTATGTGTCCAAGGCTTTGAGTGAAGTGGAAGCGAGATATTTCAATGCAGAAAAATTGGCATATGACTTAGTGATTGCCGCCCGGAAGCAAAGAGCCTACTTTGTATCGCAGACCATTTTCGTTCTGATCGATGCCCCTTGAGGAAGATTTTGCATCAACCAGATACGGCAGGGAGATTGTTGAAGTGGTCCATTGAGTTGACAAAATTTGACATAAAGTATAAATATCGCCGAGCGATTAAGGCGCAAGCTTTGGCCGACTTTATTGTGGAAACTTCATTCACCAAGTCGCAGGCGGAGTTGGCTGAAGAGGGAGGTAAGAGAAACGCGACAAAGAAGATTGTGCCTAGTTTGATAGAAGAGAAAGACAGGCCGCCAAACTGATGGAGTTTGCATGTGGATGGCTCGTCGGCTAAAGATAAAGGGGGAGCAGGAATTATTTTGGTTTCACCTGATGAAGAGTGCAAGTATGAAAAGGCGTTGAGGTTCAAGTTTGCTGTTTCAAATAATCAGGCGGTTGAATTTAAGGAGTTGATCCAAAAAGATAGATCTGAAAACACGAGGGCGGATACGTTGAGCAAGTTGGCAGGAGGCGACATGCAGAGCCCGACAGGTGAACCGATGGTGGAGTATGTAGTTATGCCGGCAATTAATAGGCCGATTATTATGGAAATTGATGAAGTGAAGAAGAATTGGGTGACTGAGATGAAAGAATTTTTGGATAAGGGAGAATTGCCGCCAGATGAGGACAGGGCCAAGATGATTAAGATGACCTCGCCAAGGTTTACAATCCAGGATGGAATTCTTTATAGGAGGTCTTTTTCAAAGCCGCTCATGAGATGCATTGAACCAAGTATGGTGGAGAAAGTGTTGTTTGAGATACATGAAGGGGTATGTGAAGGCCACCTCGGAGCGAGAACATTGGCTGACAAAGTGTTGTTTCACGGGTATTGTTGGCCAAATTTGAGGCGAGATTCAGAAAATTATGTAAGTAAATGCGAGAAATGCCAGAGGCATGGCAATATTCCTAGGCAGTCAGCGACAGATCAAACTCCCATTGTGGTGACATGGTCGTTCGATATGTGGGGAATTGATTTGATAGGGCCTTTCCCGAAGGCCAAGGGTGGATGTCAGCATGTGGTTGTCGCAGTGGATTACTTTACCAAGTGGACAGAAGTGAAGGCACTAGCGACAATCAGTGAAGATAATGTTGGGAAGTTTGTTCAAGAAAACATCTGGTGCAGGTATGGGTTACCAACGACAATCATTTCTGATCATGGGACTCAGTTTGGGAAGAAATTTTCAGCAGAATGCGCGAGATTGAATGTTAAGCATTGGAGGTCGACAGTCTATAGGCCGCAGTGTAATGGGCAGGCCGAGGCGGCAAATAAACAAATCATTGCCGCCCTATGCAAGAATTTGAAGGGAAGAGGTGGTGCATGATTGGAAGAGTTGCCAATGGCGTTATGGTATGTTAGGACGACTACAAAGGTCTCAACAGGAGAAACTGCATTCGCGCTTACTTATGGGTCTGAGGCAATGGCGCCGGCGGAGATGGCGCTGCCGATTTACAGGGTGACTTACTATGATGAGGTTAGGAATGGGCAAAGGCGATGCAGCGACCTTGATTTGAGCGACGAGAAGAGTCTTCATGCAAGAATGATAATGATCAATTATAAGCAGAAGATGAAGGCGCAGCACGACAAGAGGGTAAACAAGAGGTCATTCAATGTCGGAGATTGGGTCCTCAGCAGTGTGGAGGCCCAAAACCAGGGTTTACAAAGTTGAATGAAAAATGGGAGGGTCCTTTCCAAGTAACCATATTCGTTAGGGAGGGAACTTATCAGTTGAAGAAGAAGGATGGCGAAGAGCTCAAAAATGCATGGAGTGTAGATCATCTGAAGCGGTTTTATCAGTGAAGTTGTCATTTTTTGTTTATGTTTCAGCTATATCGATTGTCGCATGCTTTAAGATAACAAAAGTTATATAACTTTTCTTGTAACTTGAGTATTTTGGTTTTCGTACGTGCTAGAAGTGGGAAAGTTATGTAAAATTTGATATTCTTGAATGATGTATTTTGAAGTATTATTGAAAAGATTACGGAAATTTCGTAGCGACATGCTTATACACTATTTGTCAGTACTTGTCAAATTCTAACAAGGTTAACTTTATGTTTCATGGATCAATGAATTGATGATTGAATGCACGAAAGGCGCCAATCGAGCACGGGATGACATCAAGAGTGATTGATTGAAGAGAAGATGGCGGCCATGAAGGTTGTCACTGAGGAATATTGCCGCCAAGAAGGCTGGATCAGAAGATGGAGGCAAGTGAAGATTGCCATCAAGATAGCTGGATCAGAAGATAAAGAAAGGCAAAGTGAAGATTGTCGACCCAGAAGGCTGCCCAAGAATGATGGCAAGGAAGGTTGCCGCTTGAAGATGATAGCAAGGAAGGTTCCCCCTTGAAGATGATGACAAGGAAGGTTGCAGCCTAGGAAGGCCTCCCCAGAGGATGATGGCAAGCGAGAGAGAAAGACTTGGCTTAAAGGTGCCAGACACAGAAAGACCTGGCTTAAAGGTGCCAGGCACAGAAAGTCCTTGCTTTTTAACAGGCACAACAAAGACTTGGCTTAAAGGTGCCAGGCAAAGAAAAGACCTGGCTTAAAGGCGCCAGGTAAAATTTGGAACAAGATAGGTTGGCCAATTGATCAAAGGCACCTAATTTACTCGCTAGAGGTTTGGGCTGGTCCAAGGCGGTTTCCATCAGATGCGGTTTGCATCAGATGCAGTTTCCATTTGATGCGGTTTCCATTTGGTGCGGTTTACATCAAGTGTGGTTTCCATTTGACGCGGTTTTGCATCAAGTGCGGTTTCTATTCATCAAGTAATATTTGGCCTTGGCGTACAAGGAGAAGAAGTCGCCACAAAGCAAAGCAAAGCTGGAAGGCGAGAAACTTAACTAAGGAGTAAGGCTGCCTAAAGACAAGCCTCACTCTTTTGAAGGGAGTAGTGTGAATATGGAAATAAATGTCGTAAAGGGAATCTTTGATAAACTATCAAAGCAAAAAGATAAATTATCAAAATAAAGCATGCATAAAGGAGAGATTAAGGTCAAAGTCAAAGTCGCAAACAGTGACAACCAAAGTAAGAAAAAGTGAAATTAAAAAGACAGAAATGTAAATTGTTTTAGTACAGACCCAAAGTGAAATGTAAATATTGTTTTCAAAAGAGCATCAAATGTTTAAGAGGAAGGAGCATCTTGGTTGTCGCTAGGATTGGCCTTGGCAGCTAATGCAGCTTGGGTAGCTTCCTTCGCTTCTCGAAGTGTTGTGGCTTTCTCGCTTATCAAGTCGGCCCAAAGAGTCAAGGAATCTTTGTCGACAACAGCTGGAGCCTCCCAAATAGGTTTGCCTAAAAGCTGATCCTCAGCAGCCAGCTTGATGTGGTGGATTTTGTATATATTATTTCCCTCTTTTTCCTATGTATTTTCATTCATTTTGATGTACTTTGGCTAGTTTTGATGTAATTCGGGCATTATACCAGTTGAGCTTTTATTGTAATCCGGGGGTAAAATAGTTGTATTTAGTAGTTATTTTTCCGGATGTAATTTTGGTGCTTCAAAGTCATGCCTCGAGTATCAAAATTAGTAAAGTCAAAGTCAACCGAAGCGGAGGATAGATTCAGACTGCAAATTATGGAAGCTGATGTGCTGTTCTACATTGTTGAAAAGTCCAGGAATTAAGGTGAAGAATTAAAAGACTGCAGGGACCAAACTGCAAGAAGCTGAAATTTCAAGGACCAAAGTGAAATCAAAGAAGTTGGAAAGTGGAGTGTGCACGTGTGTGAAGAGGTTTAGGAAAGTAATTTTAGTTGAAAAGGAGTACCAAATCAGTACTACGTGTGGTGATTTTTGGCAACCAAATATTCAGTAAATCAAGGAGAGTCATGGGAAGACCAAGGCATTGACCGGCGTGTGGACCAAGGCGTGGGTGTGTGCTGGCGGTTGGAGTGAAGGAGATTATTATTATTAGTATTATTATTATTAATTCTTTTTCTTTTCCTTTTTCTTTTTAGTTTTCCTTTTTGGTTTAGTATTATTGGTTGGAACAAGTATAAATACTTGTTTCAACTTCAGTTTTAGGAGGAGACTTTTTACTATTATTTTTCCTAGAGAGATTTTATAGCTTTTATGGAGAACTAATTTCATTGCTTCGGATTTGAATCTTGAACCATTTATTTAATTCAATTGAGGTATCTATTTCTTTATTCCTTAATCCCTATTCATAGTTTTACTTGTTTTAATTGCTAAATCGTTTTTAGGGTTTGGAGATTTGATCACCCTCTTTTCCCTTGTAATTGATTTAATGCTAGTTTAATCTTAAGTCTGTGTCAGATTAGAATTTTTCACAAGTAGCATATTTGAGATTTATGCATGTGTCATGGTAAATTGAGAAGGAGGTAAAACTAGATTTTGTTCTATATGCAAAAGAATAGTGAAATTCTTGATCTTAATTTCTTAAAGCTTTATCAATCGATATTGTGAATCTAGACTGTGTCAGTTATGTTTAGGTATTGATTAGGGGAATATGTGAGTGTGTCACTGCTTATAACCATTAATAAGGAAGAAATAGGGATTGAAATACATCTCGGATCAAGTGAATAGGGAGGAAGGGAAAGAAATTATACCGATGATATTGGATTGATAAACGGGGACGGAAACAAATCTGAAGTGTTTTTCTTTTATAATTGTTTAAAATCCTATTTATTTACTTGCTTAGTTTAATTACAACAATCAAAAATCAATCTTAAACCCCCAATCTTGTCAAGTGACAATTGTGCAAATAAATAACCGTTCTTCAGTGGATCGACCCTGGACTTGTCCTAGCTGCAGTTTTGTAGCCGAGTCTTGTCTTGGTAATTAATTTTTAGGTGTGCGACTTTAGCCTATCAAATTTTGGCGCCGTTGCCGGGGAACGGTGTTTATTTGTTTGCACTCTTATTCTTTTCTTTATCTATTTCTTTTTCTTTTTCTTGTTTCCTGTTTAATTGAGCTTTACTATTTTTGTCATCTTGTGGTGTGGAACCTTTTATGGTCCATACCCGTTCTGCTAATCAACTTGCTAGTCCCTTTGTTTCGGAAATTGAAAGATATTTCAGGTGTAGGAGAAATTTGCAGCGGGACAAGATGAATAATAATAACGGCAGGGGTGATGACGATCCGGAAGTTGTGAATAATGGGGGTAATGGAAGAGGCAACAATAACCCACCTCCCCCAATTCGGACATTAAGGCAGAGGATTGCTCCGAACTGGAATGAGCAACCACAAGCAGTGCTATTTCCTGATTTGCCGACTGGGGACACTTTTGAGTTGAAGCCGGGGTTGCTGAACCAGTTGCCCCATTTTAATGGTATACCAGGGAAGAATCCTAATCAGCACATAGCTCAGTTTGTGCAGATTTGCAAGAGCATGAAGCCGACTGCATTGCCTCTTGAGCAGTTGTTACTGAGGGCGTTTTCCTTTACTCTTAAGGATAACGCGAATGCGTGGTATTATCACCTGCCACCCAACAACATTACCTCTTGGCAGCAGTTGAAGGAGGTATTCCTTGATGAGTTTTTCCCTTCAGATCAGATTAATGTTATGAAGAGGGATATCAGCAATATGGAGCAGCGGTCCGATGAATCGTTATATGATTATCACAACCGGTTTTACAAGCTTTGCAGAAGCTGTCCATATCATGGCTTTGATGATGAGTAGCTTATTGTATACTTCTATGGAGGATTGACTGTGTAGGACAAACAGTGGGTGGATTCTGCTTGTGGAGGTAGTATCTTTAATAAAACTACCAGGGATGCAGAGCAGTTGATAGAAGAGTTGGCCAAAAGCACAAGGACTCATGGGAGGCGGTCTAGCGTTAGACAAGTCAGTGCAGCAGGATCAAGTGATACAACGAGTGATTTGAAGACCGAGCTGGAGGATGTTAAGAGTCTGTTGAAGACATTGGTTTTGGGTCAACAACCTCGTGCCTGTGGTATATGTAATGATGTGACTCACCCGACGGATTTTTGTCCTACTCTTCAGACGGATGAGGTGGTAGATGTCAATGTTATAGGGTTCAATCAGCAGGGTCAGAGGCCACCGCAGTTCAATTACAACGCTGTGAATAATGTTCATCCGAACCTTAGGTATGGTCCACCATCGGGTCAACAAAGTTTCAGCACTGCTCACTAATCGCCAGGGTTTCAGCAGGGTCGGCGGTTTCGGTGGAAATCAATATAATCGCAAAGAGCACTGTTGGACAGCAGCAGCAGGGACAGTCTACAGAGGACATGGTCCGGTCACTAGCGCAGAGCATGTCTACCATGAATGGAAACTTCCAGCAGTTCCAGCAGGAGACTAAATCGAGCATCAGCAATTTAGAGAGGCAAGTGAGTCAGATTGCAGAGACTGTGCAACCCCCAAAGCAGAATGTTAGCGCAGTATATGTGAGGCAGAAGAAGAAAGTTGATGGACAGATGGTGCCGATAGAGCCTGAACAGAAAGTTGAAAAGAGTATTGAGCCAGAGTTGGAGGTAGAGAAGAAGGTGGAAGAGAAAACCCCTGAAGAGAAGTATATTCCACCCGTATTTCCTGTTTATGAGCCTGTCCCTCAGTTTCCTTATGCATTGAGGGAGGATAGAAAACTGGAGCCTGACAAGGCTATCTTTGACACTTTCAAGAGGCTCGAGGTAAATATTCCGCTTCTAGAACTTCTTCAATCAGTTCCGAGGTATGCGAAGTTCTTAAAGGAGTTATGCACTATGAAGAGGAATCAGAAGGAGCGGAGTCAGAAAAAGGTAAAGATCTTGGAGCATGTATCTGCAGTTTATCAGAAAAAGATGCCAAAAAATGTAGTGACCCTGGTATGTTTGTAATTCCTATCTCGTTTGGGGGAAGCAATTTTCACAGAGCCATGCTTGACTTGGGGGCTTCCATTAATGTTATGACCTATGCATTATTTGAAGACCTTAAATTGGGTAAATTGGAGGATACTCGAGTGGTTATACAGTTGACGGATAAGTCCAACGCATACCCCAAGGGGGTAGTGAGAGATGTTGAAGTCCGGGTTGGTGACTTGATTTTCCCGGCAGATTTTTATGTGCTTGAGATGGAGATGGATTCTGAGGCTCCCATTCCGTTGGGAAGGCTATTTATGTCTACTTCTGAAACTAAGCTTGATGTGTCAAAGGGCTCTTTAACCATGGAGTTTGATGGGAAAGTGGTGAGTTTTAATGTGTTTGGTGAAAAGACCCTTCCCAAGAATGTGCGCAAGGTTTGTGCCATGGATTTGAGTGAGCCAATTATAAATAATGGGGCAAAGGTAGAGAATGATGATGTTGAGTCTCCAAAAGTGAAACCGGAGAAAAATAAGAAAGGAGAGCCACCAAGGGAGAAGAAGAAAGTGAAGTCGAAAAAGAGGAAGCTTAAATGGTCTCCAACGGGGAGGCATTTCATTGAACCGAATCATCTTTTGAAGGTAACTCAAAAAGATTACTTTCATCCCCCTTACATTGATGAGTCTCGTGTTTGTGGGGCCTCCCATCCCATAACTTAGTTTATTTTGAGTATGCTATGCCGGGGGCTTACCCGGCATTTGGTCTAGCTAAAGACGGTAAAGAAGGGCGGCTCACCGGGAGGCAACCCGAAATTTTCTTTGTTTTTATTTTTGTTTATTTCTTTTTACTTATTTATTTATGTGGAATTGGTGCTACTGAGGTATTTTTGTGTTGTGGTGTTGTGTAGGAAAAAGCATGGCGAGGGAGCAAAAACATCTTGTGGCCAATTTCTTTCAAAAAAAAAAAAGGTTACTTGAATTTGGGAGCGTCGGCTCCAAAAATGGGGGAGCGCCTGCCTACCCTATTCTCTCCCTTACCAATTTCGCCCCCCCCATTAAACCTCTCTCTCTCTCTCTACCCTTAAACCCACCAATTTTACAGCCATTAAAACCTTGAATTGAACCTACCCACCTCTTACTCCTTCAATTTCGGCCCTATACCCTTCATTCTCAACCTTCAATTTCATCTTTGGTGCAAGGAATAGGAAGCCCTAGAATTTTCGAATTTGGGTTTTTATTTTGAAAAAAAAAATGATCTGAGCTACTCAATACTTGTGAAGATACTTCACGGAAGCCAAAAAGTATATGTCGCAATTCATAACCCCTACTAGTGGATCTCAGAGTAGTTGTGTCAGCCGGCAGGAATGTTCCAACAGAATTATCCACGTGCCAGAATGCCAGACTAGAAGATAAATTCATAGAGCTGATTGTGATACAATATCTCAGCACACATGGAGAGACTAAAGAACCCAGTATACAGTAGGCAGAAGACAATGGAGGTTGTGTCCTTCCAGGAGCAACCACACAACCGAGTGCAACATAGCCTTTGGGCGCCGCTGGAAACCATATGCGCAAATCAAAGTTTTGTCTACACCCAGCCGGAGACACCCCATCATCTTGCCGTCTATTTGATGCGATCGTAAGCCACTGTGTACCCGTAATAGTAAGTGATCACATTGAGCTACCCTTTGAGGGCGAACTAGATTACACATAGTTCTCTGTATTCTTCTCTGAGAAAGAGGCATTAGTACCAGGCTGCATGGTCAAACAGCTCAGGCAATTCCGGAAAGAAAGATGGCTAAATATGTGGTGTCGGCTCAAGGAAATTTCTCGGCATTACGAATTTCAGTACCCTCCGAAGGAAATTTCTCGGCATTACGAAATTTCTTGGCATAACTGCATTGTGTTGGTGATTATTTGTTGCTGAGACTGCGTTGTTTGGGTATTGAATTGTGTGTGCTAAAATGAATGTGTAACTAGCCGAAACTTAGGGCCTACATCAGTCTATGCCTCTTGAAATTAGCTGTTCATTATGGTGTTTTAATTGAGAACTGTTGTAAGGCTGGAGAATATGAGCGTGATGTTAAGTTGTTGGACAGTATTATTGAGTAGGAAATTGTATTGACTCCAGAAGGTGCTGTTGAGATGGAACCTACTGCGTTTAATTCAGTGATTGAGTATCTCTACAACAATGGAATGACGGAGAAAGCCGAAACATTCTTCAGACAGTTGATGTAAATCGGTGTTCAAGACGAGGAGAAAGTGACATGGGTGATGCAGGCAATCGCATAAGATTCATTGTTAATGCTGATATGGTATTTCATTGTGAGTATGTGAGTTTCGGTCGACATTGGATATGGTCCTATGGTTCTGGTCCGAGGTAATCCCTATCCCTATTATATTTACTGTTGAATGCATTGGGGACAATGCAATTGTTTAGTGTGGGGGTGGGGTACATGCTTGTTGTTTGTATAGTTGTTTTTTTTATTTGTATAGTTATTTTTCTTGATTCTTTCTTGAAAAAAAAAATTGAAAAAAAAAATGAAAAATGAAAAATGAAAAAAAAATAATAATAAAAAATGATGAGAGGCTAAGTGAAAACCCGAGAGGGCACTTAGGCAAAAGGAGAGGGTGTGTTTCTTGAAAAAAAAATAAAAAAAATGAGAGGCTAGGTGAAAACCGGAAACGGCACCTAGGCAAAAGGTGAGAATTGAGTAGTTTCTATCTGTTATATCACCGGAGTTGGAGACATAAGGGAGGATTGGAGCGTAGGGTAGGATTGATCATTATTGGCATAGGAGGTTTGGTTTAGAGGCGTTAGGATAGAAAATCCTCGTTTTTTTTCTGTTTGGTGATATAAGGGGGTTGGTGTATTTCGCGAGGTAAGTATTTGCTTGGGCATGGACTTTATTTTTGAGGGAGTAGTAGTGTGAGGATAGCGTGGGGGAAGCTTAGGACATTGTAGTTCCCCCTAGCTTTTTGATGTGTGGGCCTTAGTTTGGATGTCCCGTTTTTGCATATTTGGAGTTGGGGTCAAGCTAAGGCCTTTGGTACCATTGTTATTTTTGGAGTGATAAGGAGCGGAACCTCATTCTCTGAGTACATTGATTGAGTTGTTTGAGTTTGTTGACTTTTGATTCGGAGGTTTAGAGGAGATTAGGGGTCATTTTCTCCCATGCTACGCTGATTAGACCGGTGCTTAGAGTGGGGTTAAGATATTACTCAGGGACGAGTAATGGTCTAAGCGTGGGGGAGTTTGATGTGGTGGATTTTGTATACATTATTTCCCTCTTTTTCCTATGTATTATCATTCATTTTGATGTACTTTGGCAAGTTTTGATGTAATTGGGGCATTATGTACCAATTGAGCTTTTATTGTAATCCGGGAGTAAAATAGTTGTATTTAGTAGTTATTTTTCCGGATGTAATTTTGGTGCTTCAAAGTCATGCCTCGAGTATCAAAATTAGTAAATTCAAAGTCAACCGAAGCGGGGAATAGATTCAGACTGCAAATTATGGAAGCTGATGTGCTGTTCTACATTGTTGAAAAGTCCAGAAATTAAGGTGAAGAATTAAAAGACTGCAGGGACCAAACTGCAAGAAGCTGAAATTTCAGGACCAAAGTGAAAGCAAAGAAGTTGGAAAGTGGAGTGTGCACGTGTGTGAAGAGGTTTAGGAAAGTAATTTTAGTTGAAAAGGAGTACCAAATCAGTACTGCGTGTGGTGATTTTTGGCAACCAAATATTCAGTAAATCAAGGAGAGTCATGGGAAGACCAAGGCATTGACCGGCGTGTGGACCAAGGCGTGGGTGTGTGCTGGCGGTTGGAGTGAAGGAGATTATTATTATTAGTATTATTATTATTAATTCTTTTTCTTTCCCTTTTTCTTTTTAGTTTTCCTTTTTGGTTTAGTATTATTGGTTGGAACAAGTATAAATACTTGTTTCAACTTCAGTTTTAGGAGGAGACTTTTTACTATTATTTTTCCTAGAGAGATTTTATAGCTTTTATGGAGAACTAATTACATTGCTTCGGATTTGAATCTTGAATCGTTTATTTAATTCAATTGAGGTATCTATTTCTTTATTCCTTAATCCCTATTCATAGTTTTACTTGTTTTAATTGCTAAATCGTTTTTAGGGTTTTGAGATTTGATCACCCTCTTTTCCCTTATAATTGATTTAATGCTAGTTTAATCTTAAGTCTGTGTCAGATTAGGATTTTTCACAAGTAGCATCTTTGAGATTTATGCATGTGTCATGGTAAATTGAGAAGGGGGTAAAACTAGATTTTGTTCTATTTGCAAAAGAATAGTGAAATTCTTGATCTTAATTTCTTAAAGCTTTATCAATCGATATTGTGAATCTAGACTGTGTCAGTTAGGTTTAGGTATTGATTAGGAGAATAGGTGAGTGTGTCACTGCTTATAACCATTAATAAGGAAGAAATAGGGATTGAAATACATCTCGGATCAAGTGAATAGGGAGGAAGGGAAAGAAATTATATCGTTGATATTGGATTGATAAACGGGGACAGAAACAAATCTGAAGTGTTTTTCTTTTATAATTGTTTACAATCCTATTTATTTACTTGCTTAGTTTAATTACAACAATCAAAAATCGATCTTAAACCCCCAATCTTGTCAAGTGACAATTGTGCAAATAAATAACTGTTCTTCAGTGGATCGACCCTGGACTTGTCCTAGCTGCAGTTTTGTAGCCGAGTCTTGTCTTGATAATTAATTTGTAGGCGTGCGACTTTAGCCTATCACAGCTCATCAAACTCATCCTCCTCATATGGAACCAAGTTATGGCCCATGCGACAAAAGTCACTGTAAATGGGTTCAGAACCCCACTTTGCGACTAAGTCAGTTGTTATGTCGGTATGTCGCTTGAGCTTGCCGCTGCGGCTCCCATGGCGTGGATCAAGGCTTTATCATATAATTACATGGACTCAAGCTTCGCCTTAGCTCTTGCCTCAATCAGATCGACTTGAAGTTGTGCGATTAAGGCTTGGTTCTTAAGTTCATTTTCCTTTGTCGCTTCGAGCTCAGCTGCTAAACGTTTGTTTTGCTCCTCCAGTCCTAGTCTCTGAGCCTCCATCTCGCCTCTGAGTTCCTTCTCAATTTGTTCATAGCCTTTGATGGCTTCATCAACTTTGTTTTTCTCCGCTTGAAGAGCGGCGACATCTTGATCCCGATCCAGATATTTTTTTCTTGTAGCTATCTTTGTCAGTGCGAGCCCGAGTGAGGGACTTTTCGTAAGATTCCAGTTCAGTGGTAAGGGCGCGACATTTTTTCCTTAATCTGTAGAGAGCGCTTGAAATCTGTTAAAAGTAAAACAAAGTAGGATTAGTAAAGTGCGGGAAAGAAAGTAAGCATGAGTAGCGGCAAGAGTAATGACTTACGCCGCAGAGATGAATGTCGGCATCATTTACGGAAAAGTCTCCATCCATGTCCTCGAATTATAAGACCCTTTGTGGTACGCTAGAGTGTTGGATAATGCCGCCACCAAGCATGTTGTAATTTTCATCGCGGGAATGAAGGTCAAGATCAGGCAAGTCAGGCACGTTGCCAATCTCTTTACTAAGTTTGAGGAAACCATCTTCATCTGAGGGCATTTGAAAGCCCTCCTGGAGCCACCTAGCGACCTTGGGTTCAATGGCTTTATAAGAGGCAAGTTCTTCAGCCTGACCAGAGGATAAGTCTTCAGTCTGGCAAGATCTCTTGAGTGGGCGAGAATCAGGATTTTTGGGTGGCTCAGGGATTTCAATAGGTTGGGTGGCAAAGATTTCTGGTGGTTCTTGTTCTTGCTCTTGATTGACCTCCACTTGCTCATCCTCATCAACTGGGTTAAGTTTGGAATCCCGCATTGGGATTTTGGATTTCCTGCGCTTCTGGGGAGGTTCGAGGGCTTTCCCGATGGCTTTCTCTAAGGCGGCATTGGCCTTTTCCTTAGCTATGGCCTCAACATCATCTCCATAGATGGAAATGGGGAGTACCTTTTCATTTGTTTTGGATAGGGCGGCTTGCCTAGCATCTGCAATCCACTTGCGGCGGCCATCAGCATTTGAGAAGTCATCTCGCCTTTGTGAAAGCGACATTGGTCTGAACTCTGAAAAGAACAAGAAAGAAACAAAGTTACTTAAAGGAAACAAATAAAGAAACAAAATAAAGTTTGAGGCGAGAAGGCATACTGTGTACTTCAAACATAGCCTTGCAGCAATGGCCTTCTCGCTGGCAAGGCCCACACTCAGACGCAAAACAATCTTTGGAAAAATCTCCCATCCAGGGTAGGGGCAGTATGCAAAATGGTCACGCGAGATTCATCAGTAGGGCAAGTGAAATCGGGAAGTCCAAATTCTCGAAGAAGAGAAGGGCTAGAAAGAATCTCCCTCCATAAAAACAAGGCCAATCCTCTATCGGCGTCATCAACAAAGACCTTCAACATTCGATCCCTAAGGCAAGTGTCGCCAGATACCAAGGCTTTCTTACTCTCGATTTCGGGAATGATCTCCGTAAGGTCACTAGAATGCGTCCAGCCAATACGAGAAGTAATGAAAAGGGGCTTAGATTGCCGGTTATGGACTTTCCAAGGAAGAGGAGTAAGGATTTTGGGTTTCCTATTCTTGATGGACAAGCGGTTTTCGACAATATCATCTCGCTTGGAGACGGCAGTATAACCTTCAAACAAATGGACAAAGAGAGAAACTGTAGGTTCATGTCTAAGAACCATACAGATTACGATATAGGTAATTAAGATCCTAAAGGCATTGGGATGAAGATCAACGATTACGCCCTGGGCTTTATGTAGGAAAGCGCAGATGAAGGGATCCAAAGGAAAGCTAAGGCCAGCTTCTAGTTGGGATGGGTAAGCGACAACACCGTCCGTTCGTTATCGCATGGCGGCTAAGGACATGTCGCCAGTATATGGTTCTATATGATAAATGTGATGGTTTATCCCGTACTTAATGTGTAAGGGAGTTTGGAAATATGAGGAAGAAGTGTTGGGTTCAGCGACATTGGGAAGTAGGGGATTGTCAGATGAAACCTGATGCCGGGATGATGTCTCCACGGCTAAAGTATCTGAAACATCATGGCTGGATGATGAGCTTGCAGAAAACATCTCACCAATCTCGCTGGAAGAGGAAGCAACCTGTTTATAAAAGCGACGACTACGTAAATTGGGGGCTGCAGGATAGTCAGTGTTTGAGAAATCTGAATCAAAGCGAGAACGATAAAAGTCACAGATATGCGAGCATAATTCCCAAGTGTTGAAGAAAGTTTTCATGGGTATTGACTTATGTAAAAAGGGGGGACCTCTAATTTCTAAGGCATCTAAGACTGCGACATCAGCACCATGTCGCATAAGCATGAAATTAAGGTCTTCCCACAGGATTCTTGCCCATACCCCTATGTCGACCTTATAATACCCCCCCAATTTTCAAACTTTGCCCAAATCTAATGGTTCTAATGCATGACTTAGTTCTAGCCATTATGCGAGATAAAAAAGTTGAATTAAAAGCTGAAAATAAGGAAAACGCGAGAAACCAAAAAGTTTACATGAGAAATTGAAGAAAACGATGAAGACGGAAATTTTGGCCGGAATTTGGCCTAAAACTTCAAAGGGAAGATGAAAATCTCCAGAAACACTCCAACCAAGCCCTAATTTGCAGTTTCGTGATCGTAGGAGTGAAGGAAACGAGGAAACACTGAAGACAAACGGAGCAAACGGACAAAATAACGGTGAAGAAGAGGTTTTCTCAGAGCACGGTCGCCGGAGGAAATGGTGATGTTTGCTGAAGGATTAAGAGTGAAAATGAAAAATGAAAACTGAGACCAAAGACAGACCTTAACCTAGGAAGACGAAAGGGTGTTGGGGAGTTTTCTAAAATCATAAAGGATGTTTGAATTTTGAAATCCCCCCATTATTGAAGACCATTTATTAGGAAGCACGGATACCAAGGAGCAGTACGGCGCTGCCAAACCGTCCATACCCGTCAACCCTGAAGTGACACGTGGCCCCTTAGGTGTCAAGTGAAGTCCCTATCTCGCCAATCGTAGCTTGAGAGCGAGAATCTGAAGCGACAATCGGAATTTCTCGCCTGGATCATGAATAATCCAGGTCTCGAACTTGGGGGCTACTGATGTGATTGTGAAAAATGGATTTGGGCCTGAATTAGTAAATGAGGCCAAATACGACGAAAGTGGGCCAAAAACGTTTAAACCTGTATCAGAGTGGGGCCCAAAATAAGGGGGCGACATATGTAGGTAGGCATGTGAGAGTAAGGTCAGGTGAGAAGTATATGCGAGTTAACACGAGCTGATATTGATATCGTCACAAGGCGAGAAACTCGCCTGGACGGATGTTCACGTTGACGGAATCCGAAGCTTGCCACTCTCCCTTTGATTGTCGCATGGGCGACTTACGTGACTGGTGGCTTTAAATGATGTTTAGACTGTCACATCTGGGTCCTACCATAACCGTCAATGGTAAGAGGCTTGTCAGGACAAACAGTAGGCGTCTCCACTAACTTTGGGGGTGGTTGGCACCCCTTGTTGATGATTGATAAGTGTCCTAAACATGTGTCTTGCACATGATGCATGGGAGTATAAAAGGAACCTTAAAAATATCATTTGGTAAGTCTCTTTCTGGTTCTTAAGCTTTCTCTCTCTAAACTCCATAGCTTTTCTTGATTTTGTGACCAGTTAACTTACTCTCACGCCGGAGGCGCCCCCGGCTTAGTTGACTCGTATTTCATGTATGCAGGTGACCAACGGATAAGATAGCCGAAGTATCCTCTTTTTCTTTGCTCGGACGGTCTGTGCAACCATTTGGCTTGGTAGCATCAGTTCACAAATTACATTACCCAAAAATTTCAAAAAAAAATAATTATTTTTTACATTAATATCTACATTGATTCTTGCTTTTTTGCCAAGGGAGTGGACTGAGCTGGTTAGTGGGGGTGCACTTAGTAATATTTTTTTATTTTTTTTACATCAATATTGATTTTGGGTGGCCTTGTGTCCGCCCTTGCTTATACGCCAAAAGTCAATAAGTGAAACATGACCCATATATTTCATAAATAAGTGAAAGCCAAAAAGCTCCAAAATTATTGCTTTTTTCACATATGAAAACACATCTATATTTTCTATTAACAAAAATATTATATCCCCAAATTACCCACCCTTTTCATATTTTATTTATAGTAGTTTTAAATATTTAGTAAGAAATATGTGATTGTATTAACTATAAGATTAATAAAAAATATTTTGTTGATTTCATTACTTTATTTCTTTCGTTTCTTTTAAATTTTATATTTTATTTCTATGTTAAGGACACATTTTATTTTGAATATGTAGATGATTTATATAATTTTGAAATATAATATGACTTTACTTTAAAATTTCTTATTTTTTTAGTAGGTGTATTTATTATTTCGTTAAAGAATATTATAAACTCATATATTTTACTTGGAATACAAAAGGAAAAATAAATAAATAAATATTTGATTTGATTTAATTTAATTTAATTTAATCTAATATAATTATTTTGATTACTATACAAGACTATATTTTAGTTCAACAAAATAATTTATACTCCCTCAAACAAAAACTCTCTAGTCACTTTCTCTCTTCTACTTTATTTTTTATACTCAAAATATATAATTTTTATTAATTTACGTGTCAAGTCAAACTAAAAACCTTAACCCGGGGAGGGAGTACAGGGTCGATCGGATGCATATGTGTCAATTTATACATTAGGGTCATTTCGGTATTCTTATTATAATCCAATATTTTTCAGTTTTTTTAACAAACAGATACAACTAATTTACACAGCTTCAAAACAGACAAAACAAACAGTACTCAATTCATCAGCTATAAATCAATCTAGTCATAATCCATTAGCTATAAATTATCAGCAATCAGATACAACAAACGAGCCTTAAAAATTTGTCACCGCTCCTTCTATATATTTGCTTGCGGTCAAATTTAGTCAATAAAAATTTAACTACATTATATAAAATTTGTTCAAAAAAAAATAATTATATATATAAAATATAAATAGTGTTTTTAAGGAGTATAGAAGTTAACACAACCTTTTTACATTTGTGCACCACAAATATTTACATTTAATAGTTGAACTTTTAAATTTACTAGTTTTACTAAGCAAAAAGAACAAGGTTGAAGCAGTTTCGAACCCTCTAATAATAAATGTCACCTTATTTGATCATGGCTGTCCTTGTCCCTTAGACCATGTACAATAGAAGGGTTGAGAGGGGAGTTGAATGGGGGTAAACTAGTTGAATTTGGGCAATAAGGGGTTGAGAGGGGGGTGGTTGAAGGGGAGGGGTTGAGAGAGTTCAACCAGGTTGAAGAAAAAATTGTGGGACCCGCAAATGCCACGTGTCGAGCATCTATTGAGCCGGAGAAGGCACGTGTACCAGACGGCGGGAGAGGCGCGTTGAAGCAATCAGGTTTGCCTTTCTTTTTTTTTTCTTTTTTTCCTAGGCCGCCACTTGTCACGCTCTGATTGAACACTGATTTTTTTTTTTTTTGGTTTAAATCCTCCTAATATTTCAAAGGCAATTATCTTATATAAAAAAAAAAAAAATTACACCAAAATTCTTAATTTTTTTTATCTACAAATAGAGTCTTGTTTCATTTGATTTGGACACAGAAAAAAAAAACACTATTTTTCAATATAAATTAATTATATTGACAAATAAAGAATATAAAATAAAATAAAATAAATAAATGTGGGGCCCATTTACTTTATTTTTTCAATATAAAATAAATCCTCCGAATTTATTATTTTTTTAATTATAAAATTAAATATTGTAAATAAAATAAAAAGTGGTGGGGTATAGAATGATGGGTTGGGAGGAGTTGAATTTTAAACTAAACTAGCTTATTGTGGGGGATGTAGTTGAGAAAGTAGTTGAATGATTAAATGGATGGAGAGAGAAGATGAAGTGTCGTAATATTAGAATAGTTAAATATTTTTTGGTGGTTGAATTATTGGGCTTGGTCTTAGCTGCATCAAATTGGGTGTATCCTTCCTTTCAATAACCTAGTCTGTCACCTTATTTGATCATGGTTGTCCTTGTCCCTTAGCTGCATCAAATTGGGTGTATCCTTCCTTTCAATAACCTAGTCTATGTTATTTGCTTCCCCAAGGTTAATCTCAAGGTATGTGCTCTCTCTAGATCTTCACTAGAGAGAACATGGCCGCTTGACAATTTCATTGGTCAAAGTACAAATTGGGTTGGATGTTGGAAGTTGGAACTACCACCCATGCTCATAGTCATAGGTGGGAAGACATTTTTCCTTGAGACAATCAATTTTGTTTAAATCAACTTCTAGGAGAAAATATTTCTTTTTTTCATTTTTTTTTTGTCAAATAATCTGTACTTTCTATACGGTTCATACATCTTGCTTGATTGTTTCTGATGAGCCCGGATCTACTGGATCGGGCCCGCGCTCGGTCTAGTCCAAGGAACCAGTGACGTAGCAGTTCCTAGACCGCTGGAGGGAAGACCGCGGACAAATAGGCCCTTGTGGTCAAAACCGCGTCCCTCCTCGCATCGTCCCCATCGAGGACCATTGGGACCCTGCTCGCTAGATCCGTGCCCGCATGAGTCATGACCGCATCAACCGTGCTCGCGTCATATATCTTTGACCGCGGGCACAACGTTGACCGCGGGCACATGCTGCTTCCCGGTTAATGTCAAGCCTTACTGAGCAAGTTAGCTTGCGCTCGACGAGCCACTTGCCGGCTCCCCATAACGCATTCAATGCGGCTCGATCCCGCGCCTACTATTCCATTTAATGCACTAAGCGGCTACACGCGCTCATGTCACTTTCACCACGCCCCCGGACGATAGCCAATGTTCCCTCCCCGACAGGACCAATTAGGCTGCGGACACGTGTAGCCGGTCAAATACCAAAGTGCCCCTAGTGGCCGATCTCACGGCTTACATCAACAAGCACCATGGCATTGCCTATAAATAGAAGGCCTTTACCCCCTTGGGCAAGGTAAGTTCCATATACAATTGAGTAAGCTCTATTACTCTCTAAACCTAAACACACACACACTCCAAAGGTATTCAAAGCCTTATTACTCAGTGTTCTTACTCACACCCGAGGGCACGAGTTGGAGTAACATCCAACTTTGACCTTAACGGTGCTTGTTTGTGTTGTGATCTAGGTACATCGAACCACCAAATATATCCTAGCCGATATCACCGAACCGCTCCCGACCACGAAAAACTTGGCGTCATCGGTGGTTCCATTGTCGGAACCGAGCTTTCTTTCGTTTTCTCGTTAAAAATCTTTTGTTTTCAAGGCACCTCACGTGTCCTAAACAAATTCAAAGGCCGAAAGGCTCTTCTTTTTCCATCATCTTCTTTCCAGAATATGGCTAGAATATTGGAAAATGCTGGTCACTTGACCCTAGAGGAGGATGATCAAGCCTCACCCTCCGTCATTAATAAAGGCAAGGCCCCAAACTCAGTTTTCAATAGAATGGGGGCACGTTCCCAGCCACCAAACACCCTCTCTCCTGGTCAGAAAGCCTTGCACAAGCTCACAGACCAGATACGTGCTGAAAAGGCACAGGCCCTACTAAACAATAGCCCAAAAACTCCCCAAGCTCACATAAAAAACACCACTCTAACCACCCCACTTTTCCCGAGCAAATCCCGAGAAGGAAGGAAATCCTGGCCTCCAAGTCCAAACTGGTCGCGGAGGCCATGGCCATCAACGACGCGGAGATGGAAATGTTTGAAATAGAGGCCAATGGAGGGCTACAGTTCCCTCAAGGGTCACAAAGATTCTCCCAACGAGCTCCCGCTAACTCGCTTGCTAGTCAAGCTGTGGGGGTAAACCGGGTTGAACCAGCCCTTGAACGCGGACAGCCGGCCAAGCGGAGCGTGGTACATGTAGAGGATAGCGAGGAGGTGGAGAAGAGGCACGGTCAAACCACCGTGCGAGGTCCAAAGCCGAGACCCTTGGCTCCGGCCAAGGAGAAGGCCGTGACTCCACGAGCTAAGAAGCGAAGGTTGATGATCGTAGAACCCCGAGTTTGTGGAATTTATGCGAAGATGTGGGAGACCCATCGAAAGTTTGCCGCCGGAAGTGTGGCCGCACCATGGACGCCTTCGGCGATAAAATTGCGTGAGCACCGATCGAGAGGGCAAACCCCCCGAGATGGACACCTATGAGGATCCAGAAATGCCAAGAGTCATATGGGAAGATTTGAGGGCCGATGGCTTTATTCTCCGCGGACGAGTCGGTGATGTGCAAAGCTTTGTCTGCGACCTTCACGGCAAGGCCCTATCTTGAATGCTAGCCCTCAAGCCCCCGGTGTGTATCCGGTCATTCGGCCCGGTTCGAGTTCTCTTCCTCAATGCCTTTGCCGGAGCAGTGTGTGCCCGCTAGACCAAAGACAGATCTTGTCCGTGTCAAGCGTGCACCAAACGAGCCTACAAAAGATTATATATCCCGGTTCAGGAAGGTGAGCGAGGAGATTGTGGACTGGAAGAAGGAGATATCAGACTATGTTTTGAGGGCGGCCTCAGTTCCTCCTTCCTCAAAATGAATTTTGCCTCCAACAAACCTAAATCAGTGGAGGAAATGTATGAAAGGGCCTCGGCCATTGCCTCGGCCGAAGAGCCTAGTGTGCCCGCTCCCCGATCTTCTGCCAAAGAAAGGATAAGCCAAGTACAGGAAACCACCCCAGAGCCTGCTCACACCAATAATCAGGGCAAAAACAGAGGCCGGGGATCAGAAAAGCTCAAAAAGGCTATGGCCGAAACAGTTTACACAGAGCTCACCGACCCAAGGGTGGTGATCATGAGAGCCTCAGACTTTCCTGCTCCTCCCCCCATGCTTCGAAAGCCAAATGAGAGGAGTAGACTTAAGTTCTGTGAGTATCACAACGATCACGGGCACGAAACTGAGGACTGTTTCCAGCTGAAACGAGTAATCCAGCAGAAAATAAATAACGCGGAGCTAACCAAGTGGGTTAAGGGAAACAATACTGCCCCCAATAACAATGATCAGCAGCGGGCACGACACACGCGGGGACCAGAGAGAAATGAAAGAGATAATTATGATGACGATTTGGGGGACTATGACATTAACTTCATTGGGGAGGAATCTCCCTCTAATAAGCAGCTGTCCCTCCAAATTCGGACATTAGAGAAGGTTTTTTCCATCCCCGTCATGGCTCCGGAGGAAGAGCAAGAAATTGGGTTCAAAAGGAGTGAACTTGCCTCCACCCTTTTTCATTCCACTCGGCCTCTTACCCTCGGAATGAGAATCAACCGGGCAAACATAGCAGAGTGTTGATAGATACTTTGGAGTTTGCCCGCGACATACTCTACTACCATACTTTGGTGGGAATGAGAATGAGCGAAGCACATCTTACTCCATATGCGGGCATGCTCGAAGGCTTCACTAACCACTTGCTGTAAGGGTAAAGGGGACGATTGTGTTTGACGTAACTATTGGGGAAAAACCCATGCGAGAAGACGGCCAAGATAACTTTCATGGTGGTCGATCTTCCTTCCCAAGTACAATGCCATTCTCGGCGTAACTGCTCAGGCCGAATTGGGAATAGTTGCGTCTGTCCCCCACCAAAGGGTGAAATTTAACACCCCGGGCGGGGTTGCTACCATCAAAAATCAGCCCGGGAGATTCCTCCGAGCATTGGAGGAAAAAAGGAAAGAACAGAAAGGCCGGGCATCCACGCCCGCCAATACGGGCGAGGACAAAGTGATAGAGGGAAAAGGCGAGGACAAGTCAAAAGGGAAAACTCTTGCACTCCGCCGCCACCCGTACCGATTGGCATGCTTTCTTTCCATTCCACGAAGGTGGAGCTCAAAATGAGCGAGAAAATCGAAGCGGTTGGCGCCCTGTTGAGGAGGTTATATTGATCGAGGAATAGAGGGGGAAATTGACCGTGATATCATATATTCTATGGCAACATTAACTGGAGCTCAAGTCAACCCCCCTACCATTGTTATTGACTCCTTGCACAATCGTGAAATCAGCGACCTTCAACCTAACGACGAGCTCGAGGAGGTGGTAATCAACCCCCACTTCCCCGAACAAACTGTTAAGGTAGGCCTGGAAATTCACAGCGAGGAGAGAAGGATACTCATTGAGTTCCTTAGAGCAAATTGCGATGTGTTCGCTTGGAGGGTAGAAGATATGCAAGGAATCAGCAAAAACGTGATCCTCCACAAAATCAATGATAACCCATCCTTCAAGAACATTCACCAGAAAACCAGATATTTCTCCCCGGAAAAAGAGATTGCCATCAAGGAAGAGGTGGAAAAATTGCTAAAGGCGGGGATAATAAAGGAGATCTCCTACCCCAAATGGCTGGCCAATGTGGTCATGGTTAAGAAATCCAATGGTAAGTGGAGGATGTGCGTTGATTTCACCGATCTCAACAAGGCATGCCCCAAAGATTGCTTCCCTCTTCCTCGCATAGACAGATTGGTGGATTCTATAGCCGGACACAGAGTTCTAAGCTTCATTGATGCATACTCCGGCTACCATCGAGATCCAGATGGCTCACGAAGATGTCCGCTCTGTAGCTTTCATCGGCTGCGGGCAAGACATCTTGCTACACTATGATGCCCTTTGTGAAAAATGCGAGGAGCCACGTATCGGCGCATGGTCAATCGGGTCTTTAAAAACCAACTAGGCGAAATCTTGAGGCCTACATTGACGACATGGTCATAAAAACTAAGGAAAACTCCCACGAGCTCGATGTGGAGGAAACCTTCAAAAACTTGCGCCACAACAACATGAAGCTAAACCCTCTTAAGTGCGCTTTCGGGGTCAAGGCGAGCAAGTTCCTCGGATTCATGGTCAACCAAAGAGGGATAGAGGCTAATCCAGAGAAAATCCAGGCCCTATTGGACATGAAACCTCACACTGCGTGAAGGATGTACAAAAACTCAATGGTCGCATCACCGCACTTGGCCGCTTCATCTCGCGGTCGGCGAGAGAGATGCCTCCCTTCTTCAAAACTCTCGAAAGGGGAAGAGAGCTGATGAATTTGCATGGAGCAGAGTGCCATCAAGCTTTCGAAGAAGTCAAGACATACCTCGGGCGGCCACCTCTACTCGGCGGCCGGTGCCGGAGAAGAGCTCTTTTTATATCTAGCCGTTCTTGATACGCGGTAGGCTGCTTTGTTCTTGTAAGGGAGGAAGATAACTCCCAAAAACCAGTTTATTATGTATCCAAGGCGTTGTCCGCCGTAGAAGGGCGTTATCTTAATATAGAAAAGTTAGCTTACGCTTTGCTTGTATACGCTCGAAAATTAAGAGCCTACTTTTACGCACATCCTATAAGCTGTACTAGCGAGGCCCCGCTTAGAAAGGTTTTACATAAACCGAGTCCTCGGGGAGAATGCTAGCTTGGTCTATAGAGCTCACCGAGTTCAGATCACCTACTCCCCGAGAAAGACGGTCAGCGCGAGGCCTTAGTTGATTTTGTAGTAGAATCATCATTCAAATTAGCGGACGGCGACCTCGGAAAAAGCGAGCGGGAATCGAGAAGATGACCCGAAAGCCCGAGCACGAAATTGTTCAACCAAGGGAGCGTCTGAAGAGGTGTGGATTTTATATGTGGACGGCTCCGCGAGCAAGTTAATCGGTGGAGCGGGCATACTTCGATCGCACCTGCGGAGAAATTTATGAGGGCCTTGAGATTCAAGTTCGAGGCATCAAACAATCGGCGAGTATGAAGCGATTATAGCGGGCATGGAATTGGCAAGAGACTTGGGAGTTCAGAATATTGAGATCAATAGTGACTCTCAGCTCATAGTTAATCAAATTAGGGGGGCGTATGATACTATCGACCCCGGTACTAGCTCGATCTTGCGGCCTTGCAAAAACCCTCATCAAAAATTTCACTTACTATGAAATTTGAACCAAGTCATGAGAGAGGATAATGTGGAAGCTGACCTCCTCTCAAGAATAACCGAGCAAGAAATTGGTGAATTGGAGACAGATTGCCAGATTGAATTCACGGAGAGACCTGCTATAGATCGAATTCAGATAAACAATATTGAGGATCAAGTAAGGGACTGGGTAGATGAGATCAAGGATTACATTGAAAAGCAAACCCTCCCCGAGGATCCAGCAAAGGCTAGAGCCATTGGAAAGGTGTCCGCGAAATACCTCGTCCTCGATGGAGTACTTTTTCGACGATCATTCACCAAACCTTTGCTCAGATGCGTCAAAACTCACATGGTCACTAACTTACTCTATGAGGTCCATGAGGGAGTTTGTGGCGGGCACCCACAGTGCTCGCACCCTCTCGGACAAGATCAAATTCCGGGGTTTCTTTTGGCCTACGATGAGAAGGGATGCACGGGAGTATGTTAGAAAATGTGATAAGTGCCGAGAGATTTGCGGACATCCCTAGACTACCATCAACGGAAGCGAGACTTTGGTTGTACCATCGTGGCCGTTTGATACGTGGGGATAGATCTTATTGGACCATTTCCAAGCTTGCTAGAGGAAGCATTAAGTATCGCCGTGGTGGCCGTGGATTATTTTACCAAGTGGACGGAAGCAAAGGGCTTAGCCACTATTTCCGAGGATAACACTATCAGTTTTGTCCACGACCACATCTATTGTCGATTTGGGGTTCCCGAGCAATAATTTCGAGATAATGGCACCCAATTCTCCGCAAAATTCAACTGCTTGAATGTGTGAGAATGAAGGTGCAACACCGTAAGTCCGCGATTGCCTATCCTCGGGAAATGGTCAAGGCGAGGCGGCAAACAAGCTAGTCTGGCGCCTTAAAGAAAAATTTGGAAGGACGAGGAGGACGATGGTTGGACGAGCTCCAGATCGCATTATGGGGTGTCCCGCACCACAATAAGAAATTCAACAGGAGAAACTCCCTTCTCGCTCACGTATGGGTCAGAGGCAATGGCTCCAGTAGAAGTAGCCCTACCTTCGTACAGAGTCACCTACTTCGAGGAGTCTCAAAATGAGACAAACAGAAGGTGTGACCTGGACGATCTCGAGGAAAAGAGAATACGGGCATACGAAAAAATGGTGAACTACAAGCAGAAGGCGAAGAAGCGCCATGACAAGAGGGTAAATAAGAGGAGTTTCTCAGTTGGAGACTGGGTACTCAGAAGCGTAGAGGTCGAGGGGCCCAACTGGTTTCAACAAAGTTTGTCCCAGAAATGGGAAGGTCCATATGAGTTCATGAAGATAGTCAAAGAGGGCACCTACATATTGCGACCAAAAGAGGGAGAAGAGCTTAAGCACGCTTGGAATAGCGACCGCCTTAAGAGATATTTCTTTTAAGAAATCTTTGTAATTTTTGGAAGGAGTATAGACTGTGTATACAAAGGAAGTTATCATCATATTTTGATGGAAAAATCAATTCCCGGCCTCAAAAGCTAGGGTGGATGCCGCGAGCGGATGCCGGTGGGTTCAAGAGCCAACATATGAGCTCCTACTAACCGATGCGCAAAGATCTAAGGATCCGCATGCCTATATATGTACAAAGATCCATTACGATCCGTACTATAATCGCGGGGAGGATACTCTCTGCCCGCGTGACACCACCAAAAATAAGTGGATATAGATGAACGTAGGTACAAAGGCCATGATGCCCGTGCCTACAGATTCTAGTGGGGACAATGACACGAAGTCGGACCCACTAATTGCGCGAAGGACCTCGTTAGGGCCGTTACTCGCATGCTGTATGTGACAAAGGCCTACATATAAGCCCGTTCACCGGATCGCCACGAGACCCTCACGAAAAACCCTAGGGAGTTTTGAATAAAGGGTCAAATAAGTGAGAACCTCCAATAAGGGGATACGAGATGCCGGGGTTAAAGGGCCTCTATGCTAAAATATGCTCCTACCTTTACATTGCGCGGACAATAGCCTCACGGCCACCTTACGCATGCCCTATGAAAGTATGCTTGCCTTGGCTACTTTTGACTTACACCACAGCTCGCAAGGCTGGGAATGAGTGTAAATGGATGAGAGTGATCAAACTAGTTTAACAAAGCCAAACAGACAACCGAGGTTAAGGCCTCAAAGTTTGCCACAAGGCTAAACAAACGCGATCATAGAAGAATAAGGCTGACTCTCACGAAAAACCTAAGGGTTTTGAATAAAGAGTTAGGAAAACTCAAAAAATGCGGGCAAAGGGCCTACTAAAGCTGCTTTGCCTTGAAGGAAGAGTATAAAGTTAATTGCAAGTCAAAAACGCTGGAAAAAGTAATAGGCAAGAATGCAAGTACTAAGGTGCTCGAAAATTGCCAAACTACTCAAAATAGCCTACGAGACAAGCAATTAAGATAAATAGTAAAGGAGCCAAGTGGAGAAAAATTCTTCTATTAATGTTGAGGAAATATTTACAAAGTCCTAAACTATTACAAAAAGAAAAAGCAAAAACCCTATACTAGTGGAGCATTCTCCTTGGGCTCCTCAGCCGCCGCACCACCAGTGCCCGCTGGCTCCTCGGTGGCCGCACCTGTGCCCCGCTTCGAGGCCGGAGTCGGGAAGGCGTGGCCGGTCCCTGTGAGGCACCTCGGTAATAGGAGCGGTTTGTTGCTCGGCGAGAGGCTGAAGCGGGAGGCGCCCGCTAGAAAACAGATCTCCTATGGTGGCCCCTGCGGAAGAACACGAGCAGGGGCATCCCCAAATGATAAAGGGTTCTCCCGAATCGCAGCTCATCCAATTGGGCGATCGGGCCAAGGGCGATCACTTACGCCACGGGAGCGAGAGGCCGCGGCGGAGAGATCCGAGACCCTTGACCTCGTCCTCGGACAGAGGAACTAGCGCATGCCGGAGTACGCACTCCGCGTCGGTAGCAACCGGTGAGCCGATCACGGCGGCTAGCTGCACGGAGAACATACCGTGGCCGCGGGTTCCGGATTCGTGTCGGACACCGGCCTCATCTTGGGCCGGGATCTCCGCGTTGAACTCGTCGGAGTTCTTATACTCCTCGATGGCCTCCTTGCGAGCCGGCCGGCATCCTCTCCTTCTCCAAGCCAAAGCTGCGTCGAGCGGCAACTTCTCGGAGAGATCATCCGCCTTGGCCTCCGGGATCTGGACTTGCTTTTGGGTGGCATCCGCTTGACCATGAGCTCGGCATTTCTTTCCTCCATCCCGGAGTTTGTGGCCCTTGAGCTCATCCCGCCGACCCTTTGCCTTTTCAAGGCTCTTCTCCGGCTTCGGTCACCCGATCCTAGAAGCCCTTCGAGATCGGACTCCTTGGTGGAGAGCTCTTTCTCCTTGGCATCCGGGAGGGAGCTCGTAGTCCCCACCTTCTCACAGGCCGGCTCCGGCTCGCGGAGTTTACCCGCCATATCCTTGGTGTTATTGGCAAGCTCAACGGACAGGCTATCACAGGTCTCCGGAGCCGCATAGCCTTATTGCCCGCTGCGAGGAGGATAGTTAGAGCAAGGAAGGCTAAAAGTGACAAAGGGACGAGACGAAAGAGTCAAACCTCGGTGAGGGCAATCCCAATGTCTCCCATCAAGGCCGACGGGTTCTCCTTCTCCGCCACGGCATGATAGAAGTCCGGGCGAAGAGCCTATTGATAAGCCCGATCCCAACAGCGAGTTGTGGGAAGAGCGGGCATACGAGTCCACCCCTTGATGGCGGGCACGGTTCCCACTGTTTCCTCTTCTCCCGGAGTCTCCTCGCGGGTGGCCGGGGAGGAGATCGGGTAGGCTACCGAGCATATTGTCCCCGCGGTGGAGGGAGCAGTGGTAGAAGCGGTGGCAGCAGCAGGGGGGCTACGAGAAGAAGTCTCCACCACTTTTTGGGTCTTGGAAGACCTCTCCCTATGCGTAAGATCCGCCTCTCTGTCAGTCCTTTTCTTGGGTGCTCACAGGTTATGCCGGAGAGCAATAGTACGGCGGGAGATGATGCCGAGAGAGCATTGGGTGGAGGAGGACCCCGGGGAGGTGGAGCGAGATTCCGGTGGTTAGAATAGTTACGGGAGCAGATAGAGGCTCCCGGTCCTCTGCTCGCTACAGTACGCGATCTTATCTTTTGTGGGGACCCCTCCCATCTCATTCCGCCTCTTACGGGCGGCTTCCTTGTTGGCCCTCTCAGTTCTTGGCCTTCGGTGGCGGCACTTAGAGGGGCCATCGAGAAGTTATACTCTTCCGAATCTACTCGGAGGGAAAGAAAAATGGTTAGCGGAAGCGGTTCAAAAAATCAAAGGCAAAGTAAATTGGCAACGGTTTTTATAAAGGAATCGAGACCGATTATTTCGGGAGGATCGCACTCGGCGCCCGGCATACGAGTCTTACAATCGGCCTCAAGCGGTAATGTTCGTGCATCCGCCAATCGGGGTCGCGGGGCAAAGGCTCTATTTCTACTGCAGGGGCATGTGGGCGCCCTCCCTGCGAGCCACCCCGAGTAGATCAATAGGGGCTCATCTTCCACGATGGCGCCCACGTCATATACGGGCTCCTCCCCGCTATCCAAATAAAGGGCCGAGATGCCTCTCTATGGCGGTGCGCATAGCATCGGGCGAGGACGGGTCGGATAAGCGCCGGCGGCCACCTTCATCGGGACGGGGTTTGAAGGTTTGGAAAAGGGCCATCCAAATCTTGACTCGATAACCAAAATATCCTTCGATTCCATTGGTCAAATTTGTTTGAGGGAGGAGAAAGTCTGGTAGAGTAGTTCCTAGCCTTCAAGCTCGGGATACCGCGGCTAATGGTTACGATAGTAAGCATAGAGCCCAGCGAGGTAGGCTCATAACCCGGGAATCTGCATACGGCTATGAAGGAGACAATGGCCGGATGGCATTGGGAGTCGGAGTGCGTAGGCGGGCGGGCATTGAACTCCGGGAAGAAGTAAAAGAAAGGGTCCAGGGGCGGCCTCAATCCATTCTCAGCTGGGCCCCATAAAAACGCAGCTCGGTTGTCCCCGCGGACATCTGCTATGGTCTCTGGCCGCAGCTTGTCCTTGTCCTTCAAATGAACATGCCCAAGGGTGCGGACACGATAAGCATTGCGGTCCACATTATAAACCTCATAAATCTCCTCCTCCCAGTCAATGGTGGCCACCTCCTTGGCCTTCTTGCTACGGCCACGACCAGGATTCACACCCCTAGCTGGCCTCTTGCCTTTGTTCCGGGCAGGGGCCACAACCTCCTCCTCCTCCTCCTCCTCGGAGTCAGAGCTCTCGAAGGCATCCACAATGTTGGTGGTCTCAGCGGCCTTCTTAGAGGTCCCCGCGGCCCTCCTATCCCCCTCCTCGCGGTCATCCTCTTCGGTCTCAGAGCTCGAGTAGCGAAGAGACCGGTGGGATCACCACGGGCGGGGGCCACCTCCGATTCAACCTCACCGGATCCGGTCACCTCGAAATTGAGGGTCAAGCTCCTCGCTCTTGCTCGAGATCAATTGGGTTAGCGGCCCCGGGGCCGCGGGCACAACATTGGGAAACACCGTCCTTAAGGGCAGAACATTTAGAGGGTTATTCAGGTCCCCGATGCTCAGGTCCTCGGTGCTCGGTGCTCGCACCTCATTAATTTGATCGGGGTCCATTAGTTCACACTTCTCCCAGTCAGTTATTTGTTCGGGGACACGGATCGCTCTCCTCACAAGTTCTACGGCGTTAAGCTGATCTCTCGGGGAAACTGCACAAAACCCCTATCACAAAGTTTCTTAACCTACGAGAATCCCCCAACACTAATACATCACGATTATATATATACTTCCTCTTGGCCTCCCACAGGGGTGGGACGAACGGCCCCAATCTGCTTTCTCACAAAAGTACAAAAAACTATGGAGGGATAGCCTTATCCACCCCAATCCAACCTTCCTAAAGATCCCCCCAGTCCGTTTACAGACGACAAAGATATCGGGGGTGGATTCATCTCCTAATTCTAGGGGACGGCGGGGTCCAAACTCTCGAGTGGTCATTATTCAGAAACCAGAAAAAGAAAAACAGAAGGAGATGAAGAAGAAAGCACCCAACGTTACTTACGAGAGAAAGATTGAGAGATGGATTCGGAAAACAGTAGCACAGAGTTCGCAGCAAGAAATTTCTCTCTCTAAAGCTCTTTGAATGTTTGGAAACGGTAAAAGTATTTGGGGTTTAAGGGTTTGGTATTTATAAGGCCTACCTATACGGGTTAACCCGTTAACCCGTATTAATTAGCCCACAAATCCAACCTCGGACCCTGAACCGTCTCCAACGTTTGAAAATTCGAAAATTAAATACCTTTTGCATTTATTGCCCCCCTTGGCTAGCTGACACGTACCCCTGTACGTACCCTTAACCTGTCTTTTCATCGCGAGGGCCCCCCGTTAACGGGAGGGACGCCATGCAAGGGGCCACGTGTCTCTCACTGGTGCTTCCCGAACGGTGCAATAAGCCCATGAGGCTCAACAAAAACACCAACACTGGTGCTCGCTCGAGGAACAATTGGAGCAAACCGAGCTTCTAGTAGCTCCTCACTCAGACCATAAATGATCACACTTGGAGCTAGGGGCCATTGATGAGCCCGGATCTACTGGACCGGGCCCGCGCTCGGTCTAGTCCAAGGAACCAATGACGTAGCAGTTCCTAGACCGCTGGAGGGAAGACCGCGGACAAATAGGCCCTTGTGGTCAAAACCGCATCCCTCCTCGCATCGTCCCCATCGAGGACCATTGGGACCCTGCTCGCTGGATCCGTGCCCGCATGAGTCATGACCGCATCAACCGTGCTCGCGTCATATATCTTTGGCCGCGGGCACAACGTCGACCGCGGAGCACATCTTGCTTCCCGGTTAATGTCAAGCCTTGCGAGCAAGTTAGCTTGCGCTCGGCTCGACGGCCACTTCGGCTCCCCATAACGCATTCAATGCGGCTCGGTCCCGCGCCTACTATTCCATTTAATGCGCTAAGCGGCTACACGGCTCATGTCACTTTCGGCCATGTCCCCGGACGGTCAATGTTCCCTCCCCGACGGGACCAATTAGGCTGCGGACACGTGTAGGCTGGTCAAATACCAAAGTGCCCCACAGGGTGATCTCATGGCTTACATCAACAAGCACCATGGCATTGCCTATAAATAGAAGGCCTTTACCCCCTTGGGCAAGGTAAGTTCCATATACAATTGAGTAAGCTCTATTACTCTCTAAACCTAAACACACACACACTCCAAAGGTATTCAAAGCCTTATTACTCAGTGTTCTTACTCTCACACCCGAGGGCCTGAGTTGGAGTAACATCCAACTTTGACCTTAACGGTGCTTGTTTGTGTTGTGATCTAGGTACATCGAACCACCAAATATATCCTAGCCAGATATCCTGAACCGCTCCTGACCCTGAAAAGCTTGGCGTCATCAGTTTCTGATAATATTAATTAGTTGCTAATTTAAAGGGTAAATAACAAATAAAAATAAAGGTTTAAAGTTTGAAGGTCGTTGTAAAAAGAATTTTGAAATTTTAAAACTTAAAACTTACAAATCAGGGCTTAAAAGTAGATAAAACTAACAATTGATCATGAGGTATTTTGACAAAAAAAAAAAAAACGTTAGAATTATCCTTTAAACAAGATTCTTATTTGTTGAATTAGTACTCAATCCCTTTTTTTTTTTTTTTTAATATACATGTTTTCTAGCTTTCTCGGACTATGTCCTGGACCACCAGTCATCGGCTCCTCAGTGACTGGTGACTGGCGGAGGTAAACCACAGGATATGCTCGAGATAGTCAGGGTGGCAGCACCCCTTATACTCCTGGCCCAAGGGAGCCCTCCTACATGGTACTTACATCACTCTTACATCACCAATTTAATTGACTGCTCCAGCTGCTCCTGTCAAGATTCGAACTCTCCACTCTGAGGTTGCAAGCCTAGCAATGCTGCTTCCTTTACCACTCAGCTGTGTTCCGGGGCACTCAATCCCTTATTTGCTAGTATTGATAATTTTGAACCCTTATAAATTATAATTTTTTTTAAATTATAAAGAAGAGATTTCTATCTCCGGTTCCGTAAAAAAAAAAAAAAGCATTGATTGTTAATTTTTGTTTTAGGCTCTGATTTAGAAATTTTGAAACATTAAACATATTTTTACGAAAGAACCTCAAATTTCAAACTTTCATTTGTCATTTACCCTAATTTAAAATGGGTTTATTACAAAAAAAAACTCACTAAAAAAGAGGACATTTAAAAAAAAACATGCAAAATGGGAAATTTAAAAAAAAACTACTTTTTTTCTTTTTCTACAAAAAACTTTTTTATTTTTATTTTTTTTAATCAGTTTTGGTCAAACAACTGATAACTGAAATTATCTGTTATTTGAAGAGTAATTTGTGCTTCAAACAACTGATAGTTTCAGTTATCAGTTGTAAACAAGTGATAACTGAAATTATCAATTGTTTGAACAACTAATAACTGAAATTATCAGTTGTTTGACCAAAACTGATAAAAAAAAACCAAAAAAAAATAAAAAAAGGGTAACTCTTGTGAAAAACTATTTTTTTTTAAATGTTATAAAAAAACTAGTTTTCAGAACAGTTCATCACTCTTATTAGTTAGACTTAGTGCTTTAAAATTAGTTTTTTTTCTTATATTACAAAAAAACTAGTTTTTTGCAAGATTTTGACAAAAAAATATATATATATTTTTTTTTAATTTCGAACTTATGTATTTTTTTTTTGTAATTTCCATATTTCTAAAGTAATTTTTTGTAAATGCCTAATTTAAAATGGTACCCGATATAACATTTACATAATATTTTGGGGGAAACTAGTTTCTCCTTAAGTTATAGAAAGTCCTGTTTTATAAATTGTTCCTAAATATTCGCTAACTACTTACAAGTAGAAAAAAAGTGGACTTTTTATAATTTACGGAGAAACTAGTTTCTCCCAAAACTTGCTCTAACATTTATACACAACAATGTGTGAATTGTGATGCCTTATCATTCACTTTGACTCTTTGGCATGGTTGTTGTCACCTAAAGTGTGTTTGAGAAGTCTTGCATGCAATATTGTGTTTGAGTCACGTATTGTAATATTATTTATTTAATTTTTTTATTTTTAATATATATATATATATATATATATAAGTATATATTATTTTTAATGACCTAGATTGAATTTTGGGATTGTCAGTCTTTCTTATATACACTTGGTGGACAGGACGTTTTACATGTTCGTCTCTTCCCTTTGATCATCCCTTAAGTGGTGTGGAGAACTCCGAAAGAGCACCAATTAATTTTTTTCTTCGAACCTCTGATGCTCCTATTAACCCTTCTGCTATTTTTAAACTCTTAAGAGAAGAAATGTAGTTAAGGGATTACTAGACTTATTAATAATAGGTTAACAAAATAGTTATAAAATTTTGCTTACAAAATTATAGGTGTAATGATTTTATTGATGTTTTTAATTAAAGTGTAGCGAGTTCACTTTTATCGATTCAATTAATAAAATATCGTTAACTCATTTTGTAAACAAGATTTTGTGACTTTCATTTATACCGCTAGCATTGCTTTAAGTAATATCTCTCATGTTCTATAATTATAGTCTCATTTGACTATTTAAATATTTTAACAAATTACCATATATTTTTTATTTTCATCACTAACATTGATGAGGTTTACTTATTAGTCCGCAATCAATTACTCACCCCGCTTTCTTGGTTCACCTTTTTTCTCATCTCTCTTCCTTTTGTTATTTAGTTGGCAATTTTGAACGTTTAATGATCATAACCCAATGTTATTAAAAATGAGACTATTTTTTTGGCGTTTGTGACAAACAAAAACAACAAAATGAAAAATATTTGTATGGAATGGATGATATGTATAATGTGTTAGATCAACTCCAACTGTAGTTTCTTAAGCATTTCAATAATCAGCTGTAACACAAGTTTCTAAACTCTCAACAAAGTGGCAAAATGGTGCACACCATGCAAACAAATTTATTAAGCTTTGGAATGAAACTCCCAACAAAGGCATTCCACATGGCACGTGATCACCACAAGGCAGGCGATTATTTCAAGAATACCCTGGATTAAATGTAACCTAGAGAGTGTTAGGAAAAGCTAATTTGGATCAATTCCCAACAAGCTAATATATGCAGAGAGAGAGAGAGAGAGAGAGAGAGAGAGAGAGAGAGAGATTAAAGAAAAGGATAGAGGTTAGTTTAATTAGTTGAATTCTGGGCTCTACTCATGCCATCAACAATCTCACTATTACAAACAATTCCTTTTGCCAATAAAAAAGCTCCAAAATCCCAATATTTAACCCTAAAAAAATGCAAGTTAGACAAAAGAATGATGCAATGAAAAGAAACTTTTAAGCATATTAAATTCCAATCTAGTCCTAGTTTAAAGTTTTACAACGTGAAGATGACTAGGGTTTGTTTGGTCATGCAAGTGAGATTGTGAAACCCCATAAATTTTAGTCCTTAAACTAATCACCTAAAGATGCCCCATTTCTACAACTAGGTCACTTTTTCTTGCCAAGAAGGCCACCTATATTTCTCAAAGAAGGCTCATATAATGTGGGTATTATTGTCCTTAAGCATGACCAATTAAATTGTTGAGTCAAAGCTAATGTCACATGCAAGGGGTTTTAAACAAAGATAAAAGGATTGATTAGTTAAATGATTAATTTGGGGAAATCCATGAAAATGATAATTTAGAGGCAATTTTCGAATATTCGCACGCATTAGACCGGTTGGATTAGTATAATAATGAAATGTCTTACCGAGCTACGAACCGGCATGTGAGGAGATCTCGGGATTGAGTCTTGCTGCACGAGGTCAGTCGACAGTTTTTCCTTCCTATATCAAATGATCACATCTTACCCACCGCGAGAGAAAAATTAGCATGTTGTTTATTGTTCTATTAGGCCATTTGCACTAGCTTTATTCTTAAAAAATAATTAAAGGGTAGGAGTTAGGAGAGATGGTATAACAATGTAAATCATGACTTTAGACATTCTTCATTGTTTAATTTAAAGACATTATGTAATATTGGAAAAACTGATTTTCTTTATTCACAACATAACATGTAATTATATAGTACAAGAGATAGAGAGTCCTATTTTATACAATATTGAATTTTTTAATCTAAATACAATATTGAGTTTCCTATTCTAAATACAATAGAATATATACAAGAATAAACTAGAAAGATAACAATCAAGTAACTGAGGAAACCTTAGGAGATGTTTCCTTAATACGCCCCCGCAAGCTAGACAATCCGTGGAGAAGACCAAACTTGGAGATAAGTTGTTGGAAGCGAATACGTGGAAGCGATTTTGTCAGAACATCAGCGAGCTGATCATTGTCAGAAATGTGTTACACACGGAGAGAGCAAGACTGAACTTGTTCACGAACAAAGTGGAATGAGAGAGCCACATGTTTCATCCGAGAGTGGAAGACTGGGTTTGCGGAGTAAGTTGTGACACCAAGACTGTCACAATAAATAACTGGTGTAGATGGTAGAGAAATCCCTAACTCAGTAAGCAAGTTTCGAACCCAAGTAAGCTCAGCAGTGGTGTCAGCAATCGTACGAAATTCGACCTCAGTAGTAGACCGGGGCAAGGGCACGTTGTTTGCGGGAGGACCAAGTAACCGGGTTACGTCCAAGATAAACAAAGAAATCGGAGGTGGACACAAAATCATCTTTGTCACCAGCCCAATCTGCATCGCAGAAGGCATGAAGGAAAGGTGGATACGTGGAAAAATCAGAAGACCCAAGTGCATAGTGCCATGAAGGTTGCGGAGTAGACGCTTGAGTGCAACCCAGTGAGTAGGTTGGGGGGTTTTGCATGAACTGAGCAAGCTTGTTTACAGAAAATGCAATGTCGGGACGAGTGAAGAACAAGTACTTAAGACCACCAACAATGACACGAAAGAATGTGGGGTTAACTGCAGGAGTGGTGGTGGACCGAGTGAGGCGATGATGTGACCATAGAAGTGGGAAGTGGTTTAAAGCCTATCATGTTGTATCGGGTGAGGAGATCATGAATGTATTTTGTTTGGGAAAGAATGAGTCCATTTCGGTTCGGGACGACTTCAACACCCAAGAAGTAGGATAAATGACCGAGATCCTTAAGGGAAAAACGATTGGACAAGCTGGTGATGGTCCAGTAACAATGATATCGTCAACATTAACTAAAAGATAGATTGGGGATGGAGTTTTATTGAGTATAAAGAGAGAGGGGTCGACTAAAGAAGGGTGAAAGCCATATGTGGTGAGATAGGTTTTGAGTTCTTGAAACCAAGCACGAGGGGCCTGTTTGAGACCATAGATTAACTTAGAGAGATGACAGACAAAGGATGAATTGGTGGAGTCCTCGAAACCGGGGGGTTGGGTCATAAATATAGTTTCAGATAGAGTACCTTGAAGAAAGGCATTGTTGACATCAAGTTGGCGAAGGGGCCAATGTTTGGTGGTGGCAAGAGAGAGAAGAAGCTTGACAGTAGCGGGTTTGACAACGAGAATGATGGTTTCGGTGTAGCCAACACCGGGTTGTTGATGAAAGCCCTTGGCTATAAGCCGAGCGTTGTATTTCTGAATTGTGTTTTCAGGGTTGTACTTGATGCGTAAGACCCATTTACATCCGATAATGTTGTTAGTTGTGGCAGAGGGAACCAGATTCCAGGTATTGTTTCGAGTGAGAGCCTGAAATTCTTCAATCATGGCATTCGCCAATGGGGGATAGATAGAGCTTATTTGGTGGTGGTGGAAAGGCTTGTGGGAGAGGTGAGGAGAGAGAGGTTGTCATATTTGGGGTTAGGTTTAGTGATACCATGGGATAATCCGGTGGTAATAGTACTAGCAGGAGGGGTAATGGCGTTGCTGGGTAAAGGGGGCGACCGCGCGATTGAAGGTGCGCGATCGCGCTCATTCTTTGGACAAAAGGAGCGATCGCGCGGTTCCAGGGGGAGATCGCGCTCATTCTCTGGAAGAGGTGGGCGATTGTGCAGTTCCAGGGGGAGATCGCGCGGTTCGGCTGTTAGGGCATGGGTTGTTTCAGGCTGGATTGAGGGTAATGGTTGGTTGGGGGAAGTGGGGTTCAGAGGGGGATGGGTGGGGGGAAGGGTGGGGACATGGGAGGGAGGTGGTACGGGGGTGTAGTATTTAGGATAAGAAGGAATAGGGTATGCATGTCAGAGGGAGGGGGAACGGAAGAGGTGGGAGAAGTGGAGGTGAGGGAGTTGTAGGAGAATATGGTTTCAATAAAACGGACGTGGCGAAGGGTGTAGACTCGATGAGAGGTGGGATCAATGCATTAATACACACTTTGCGTAGTAAGTAGCCAACAAAGATGGAGGGAATAGACTTTGGGGCTAACTTGTGGGGGAGTATATGGGCGAAGTCAGGGATAACAGAGACATCAAAATCTGCATAATTTAGTGTAATTTGGAGGGGAGAGGAATAGGCGAAAGTAGTGGGAATCATTGTTGAGGGTGGGAGTAGGCATTCTGTTTATTAGGTAGGTGGCAGTGGTGAAGGCATAGGGTCAAAAGGTAAGGGGTAGGTCGGTATGAGAAAGGATGGTGAGACCTGTTTCAACAATGTGACAGTGACGACGTTCGACATACCCATTCTGTTCAGGAGTGTGAGGTGGGGTGGTAAGGTGGGTGATGCCATTTTGAGCTAGAGTGGATATGAGTTTGAGGTATTCACCCCCGTTGTTGGAGTAGATCTGAATGATGGGACGTTGGAAGTATTTTTCGACTAGTGTCTTGAAAAGAAGAAAGGTGTTGTAACTGTCAGATTTGTGTTTTAGGGGGTAAAACCAGATGTATTTGGTGTAGCGATTGACAAAAAATGACATAGTATTTGAATTGATCGAGAGAGTGAACGGGAAAGGTCCATACATCAGAAAAAATGAGATCAAGTGGAGCATGTGAAATAACAGAAGAAGATGCAAAAGGCAGTTTGTGGCTTTTATTAATAAAACAGGAATTACACGGAGATAAACTGGAAGAAATAGATAAATGAAACTTGCTACGTAACAAACTAAGAATAGGGGGAGCGGGTGTCCTAATCTATGATGCTACAACTGCGAAGAAATAATGCTGGAATGAGCTTGAATGGGCGGAGGGTGCCAAATGTAGACGCCATCCTCAAGGGTTCCATGGAGAAGGGTTTGACTCGTAGCTTTGTCCTTAAGAAGAAAAGAAGAGTGTGAGAATTCAATGATGGCATTATTGTCACGACAGAGTTGAGATACAGAGAGAATATTTCTAGTGATAAGAGGAACATGTAAGACATTATTAAAAATAAGGGGGGGGGGAAGAGGGTGTGGACAGAGAGAATGAACCTATGTGAGATAGGAAGAGAGGAACCGTCTCTGATAATGATGTCCTCACTGCAATTGTAGGGTGTATGTAGGGCAAGGTTGGAGAGGTTATTAGTGATGTGGTTGGTTGCTCCACTGTCAATGAGCCATGAGGGAGGGGGTTGTGAAGGCGGCGGTGTGGGCTTGGGGATTAGGGTTAGGGTTTTGATTTTGGCGAGGGAGTGGGGGGAAGTTTACAGTGGGATAGTCACGTTTAAATTGGTGACATTGAGAGATGACATGATCGATGTTGCGACAGTATTGGCACTTGGCCTTAAAAGGGAGGGGTGTGTGATTCGATCCAGATGAAGGGGAGGGGTTTGTGGTAGGTAGGTGTTGCGGTTGGGGGGTGGGCGAGCTTGGGCGGTGAAGGCGGTGGTGGGAAGGGGGTTGGAAGAGGTGGTTTGTTTGAGGGTGGGTTCATGTTGGATGAGTTTTTCATGTAGGGATTCAAAGGAGATGGGGTTATCACGGGCACGAGTTGAGTCGATAATGGGTTTAAAGGTTTCATAGTCCAAACCTTTGAGGATTGTGTAGATTATGTCTTCAAGATCCACGGGTTTGCCAAGAATGGCGAGTTTGTCGGTGTAGGATTTGATAGCGTTCATGTAATCCGAGATGGAGAGTTGGTTTTTGGTGAGGTTGGCAAGATTGTCTTTGATTTGAAGGATATGGCCACGGGAGGGGTTAGCATAGGTGGTTTTGAGGGTGGTCCAAGCTTCGTGGGATGTGGTGGCTTGGTGAACAAGGGGAGCAACGATGGGGTCTAGGGTAGCAATGAGAGCCCCAAGGATAAGGCGATCTTAGCGACCCCATGTTATGGCGGCATGGGTTAGTGACGGATGTGGAGGTGACGGGTTTGGCAGGCTCGTCGTCAGATTCAGCGACGGCTGGGTTGGTGATGATGATGTTATCCTCGGGTTTGGGGTGGGTGTCATCGACAAACTTTAGGAGGTCGAGGTCGAAGAGGATGGATGTTATTTGGGATGCCCATGTAAGGTAGGTGTGGGTGCGACAGTAGAATAGATTGGCCAAGAAAAGGGGTTGGTCGGGTTCGGCGGCATTGGGAATGGTGGAGGAGGATCCGTTCATTGCTAGGGTGGGGGAGGCTGCCGAAAATTTCAGAGGTTTAGAATTTTATGGTTTTGGATCTTACTTGCTCTGATACCATGTAAGATTGGAAAAACTGGTTTTTTTTTTATTATTTTTTTTTTATTCACAACATGTAATCATATACTAACCTCCGTCCCACCGTAGTGTAGACTTTTGGTCAAATTGATCAAACTTTGACCAATAATTTTTGCACAAAATAATTATCCTAATGAAAATCTAAAAATGGTTATTGTATCACAATTAAGATTATTTTCGATTTCAAGTTTTAGATTTTCATTAGAATAATTATTTTGGGCTAAAATTATTGATCAAAGTTTGGTCAATTTGATCAAAAGTCTACACTACGGTGGGACGGAGGGAGTATAGTATAAGAGATAGAGAGTACTATTCTATACAATATTGAGTTTTCTAATCTAAATATAATATTGAGTTTTCTATTCTAAATACAATAGAATATACTCCCTCCGTCCCAATAAGAGCTTCCCTTTTTGCCATTTTGGGTGTCCCGCTAATAGCTTCCACTTTCCTTTTTTGGCAAAGGAATCTTTACTATTTCCTCCACTCATTCTCTCTCCTCATTATTTTAATACTCACAACACTATTATAATTTACTATTCCCTCCACTCATTCTCTCTCTTATTTTCAAATTACACTCACAACATCTTTACTTCCCTCCCATTTCCTTAATTTGCGTGATTTTTAAAAAAGTGAAAGTAATTGTTGGGACGGATGGAGTATATAAGAATAATCTAGAAAGATAACAATCAAGCAACTAAAAAAACCTTAGGATTTTTTTTAGGAGATGTTTTCTTAATACATTATACACTAATTTTATTTATTCTGAACAATCAACATTGAAAAGTAATTGGAGACCCATTGTAAGGACTAAGGACTGGTTAAGCTTTAAGCTTAATGGACATGCTTAATCATAGCCCAAAGTAAAGTTATTGGGCTTCATAAACATTGCCAAAGACGGACTATACCCGAGCAGGTGCACCCGCAGGATTGTTCCGTTGAATTTTGAGGTATTGAGCCAATAATTTAATTGGGGCACTCAAATTTTTAGTCTCAATGTACAACTCAGTGGTGACGAATATATACTTCTCTTTTAATTTTTACGTCATTCATCGTTATTTTATTTAAGATATCTATTTTCCTCTTCACTTACGGTTATATTCTAGCGGTCTTCAATATTAGAATCCTAAATTATATCATAAACTAACGAGACTTAAGATATTTTATAAATATTGAGAGTGAACATGAAAAATTGGTCATAATACGTAATTAGATTGTGTTAACATTTTTGTTTTAAATGATTGCAAATAATTTAAAGAAATGTTACAGTAGATTTAAGTGATACTTGCAAAGGATTGAATATAAAATAATAATGATAATTATGAAAGATTAAAAAAAAATTAATATCAAATTATTAATTGCAAAGAATTCAATATACTCCCTCCGTCCCACCTCACTTGACACTTATTTCCATTTTGGGCCGTCCCAACTCACTTGACACCTCCCAAAAATAGCCTAGTTTTTATATTTTTATATTAGATGGACCCCACCACTCATTCTCTCTCTTCATTTTTCATCACTCAATTTATTCAACCAACACTACTATTTACCCCACTCATTCTCTCTCTTCATTTTCTACCACACATTTTTTTTATTTTATTCTTTTTTCTTAATTCTTGTGCCCACCTCTTGGGTGTCAAGTGAGGTGGGACGGAGGGAGTATATATATATATACTCCCTCTGTCCCGCTAATATTAGCACACTTTCCTTTTTGGGCGTCCCGCTAATATCCGCACACTCCCAAAAAGGAAACTTTATATTAATAAAATATTCACCCAATCCCACTCATTCTCTCTCCTACATTATTTTAATACTCACAACACCATTATAATTTATTACACCCTCCACTCATTCTCTCTCCACTCATTCTTTTACACTCACAACATTTTATTAAAATATCATATTCCTTAATTCCCGCGTAAACAGTGTTTGTGCTAATATTAGCGGGACGGAGGGAGTATATATATACACTTCCTTTATCACACACGAAAAAACACTCTTGATCAATTTTAGCTAACTTTGACCCAAACATTAATGAAACCTCGTCATTATATTATATTGAAATTTTAAAAATTGTAATTGATAACTTATTAAATGATTTATCAGTTTCAATTTTTATAATTTCCATATAATGATTAAATTTGCATATGTGTTAACAAAAAGTGTCTTTTCAAATGGGACGAAAGGTGCGTATATTATTATATTATTAGTAGAAAACCCAAATTTGCTACTAACTAATTAAGTTAGATTTTTTTTTTTTTTTTTTGAATAGATAGCCCAAACCTACTATTTAAGTCTAGAAGAAAAAAATAAGTAAATGTTGTTGGGACTTGGGAGGGTTCAAACACACGCATAAATAGCATGAGTACAAAGTCTTCTAGCCATTTACTTAACCATGATGCCATCTGAACAAGTTGTTTTTTAATTTTGATGTTTTTTTAAATAAAAGAAAATAACATTTTGAGACCCTAAATATTGCTATTTTTATGGTGACTCGGAGCGACATCTTCCTTTGTTTACTCAAAGGGTCGGCACTGTGCAAGGGTATATTAAAAACAAAATAATATTTATATTAAATATTTATAAGAATTAAATTTACATTGATAAAATTAAAAACTAAAATATTATGCAAAAAAATGATTGATAAAAGAATAAATAACTAAAAGAAAATCTCTCATAGTAGATAAATTACAAATATTTAAATTTTACTTAAATAAATAAATTTAAATTACAAAAAAGGAAAAATAGAAATAAGAATTGTATAAAAGTAGCTAAAATATTTTCTTAAATACAACATTTAGAAATCCAAATATATTTATAGGAAAAAATGATAAATACAATTATCATTTGGTAACGATGATTAGGACAGCCCCAAGAATGAACACCGGAGTAAATCTTGGCAATGTAATTGGGTTAACATAGGAAATCGTTGTTGAGGAGTCTCGGGTCATGTCGTTTCCCAATCGATTAATGGGCTTTTTATACCCAGGAGCCCAACCTACACCCCTTTCCAAATACTCCTTACATAATAATAAGGAAATTTGTCCCATACGCTATTTTTGAAACAAATCACTTTTTACTAAGTTTTTCATTGTATTAAAATTACCAAAAAATTCTTTTTACAAGTGAACTTCCAGTTTTACTCTCACAACATTCTGAAAATATAATACAACATTCTGAAAATATAATACAACATTCTGATTATTTTTTATTTTTTTAAAAAAAATATTTTAAATTTTTTTTTGAAAATATATTACAACATTTTGAAAATATATAATACAACATTCTGAAAATATAATACAACACTCTGAATATAATACAACATTCTGAAAACATAATACAACATTTTGAATATAATACAGCATTCTGATTTTTTTTTAATTTTTTTTTTGAAAATATAATACAACATTCTGAATATAATACAACATTGTGAAAATATAATACAACATTATAATTTTTTTTATTTTAAAAAAATTGTATTTAAAAAATTTTTTTATTAAAAAAACAATTTGTTCAATTTTTTTATTATTATTATTATTATTTTTTGAAAATATAATACAACATTCTTTGGGGGGGGGGTATTTTTGTCCAAAATGACAAAAAATTGATACGTTCATTTAAAATAAACTTATTGAGCATAGATTTTAAAAAAAAAGAAACTTATGGGGCAATGACCCTAATAATAATGGTGTCAATTTTTCGTTTAGGGTGCGATACCAAATTTTAAAAACGAGAAAAATAATAGAAAATTTGAGAATATCTAATATATTTTCCTTACTAAAATTACTCCTGGGTTTTTTTAGGAATTTTTTTAGGAAGGAAAATGAAGAATTTTTTTAAAAAAAAATTCTCTACTACACAATGCTCCCAAAAGTAGAAGGAATTGTAAGAAAAGGAAATCCTATAAAACAAATTTTTGGTTTAAACCTATTTTACCACTAAAATATAACGTGCTTTCTTCTTTAAGGGTATAAGTGTAATTCAATTTTTTTCTTCATTTTCATTTCTAAACTCAGAAGCACTTCAATAAGTTATTGAATTCCCCCTATGGGTGTAAATTGGTTCGGTTTGGTTCGGTTTATGCCAATTTACGAACCGAACTACTAGTTATCGATTCGAAAAAATCTCAAATCAAAATGGATCCTGAAAAAATTCAAACTGAACCAAATCATCATGGTTTGGTTCGAACCGCGGTTTGATTTTACGGTCTGAACCGCGGTTTAAACCACCTTTCAAACCACGGTTCAAAAGATGAAATAAAATACGACATAAACCATTAATTAGAATATAGTTTAAGACTACACAATTTATTGTCATGTTTATTTGAATTTTTCAGACATAACATACAAAAAAAATTCAAAATTTAAATGAAATTGTGTTTCAATGTTTATGATAACAACAAGTCATTTGAGTAATTCTAATAGTATGTGCTAAAAAGTGAATCAACATTATTATATGAAGATTAACCAAAAGAAAAAAAAGTTTTGGGCTAAAACCCATGAATAGAATTAGAGGTTTTCAAACTAAATGTGAGTTGCAAATGAAAGATATGCATATCTACGATTAATAATGAACGATTTGATTGTTTGGTTTATCGGTTCAGTTTGGTGGTTCGGTCTTGTGGTCTCGAACCGTGGTTTGGGGGTCCAAATCGCAGATCAAATCGAACCACACAATTTGACAATTTTTGAAATCGAATCAAACCACAACTGATTAAAAAGCGAACTAAATCGTGTGATTTGATTTGATTCGATTCCGAACCGCTATTTGTACCAAACCATTTACACCCTTAATTCCCCCTCCCCTTCTTGCCCTTCCATTTTTCTTTTGTCTCCTTTAAAATCTCGGACACTTTTTCTCTTCTCTAATTTAAAAACTCGAGAGCGGACCCTTAATTTATTTCGAAATAAATATTGGATTTTAATTAAAATATAATTTATTAATATAGTTTGAGTTGTTCTTATAAAAAACGCGTTTTTTTCTAAACTTAGGAAAAACCATTTTTAAACTGACACTTAATAATACATGCACTGACACTCTTCACACTGGCACGTTTTTATCCTAATACTGGCACTCTTTATACTAGCACTTAATATACATGCAATGACACTCTTTACACTGGCACTTTGTTACACTAACACTGACACTTTGTTACACTAACACTGACACTTTTTTACACCGGCACTTAATATACATGCACTGACACTTTGTTACACTAACACTGACACTTTTTTACACTTGCACTTTGTTACACTAACACTGGCACTTTGTTACACTAACACTGACACTAGCGGGAGAAACAAAACACATTTTTTCTAAGTTTAAGGAAAAATGCGTTTTTTGTAAGATTTTGGCATATAGTTTTGAAATTCCAGTAAGTTTTTTGACGTTTTCAGTTAGTTTTTCAGAATTTCAGTTACTTTTTTAGAATTTTCATCAGTTTTTTAACGTTTTCAGTTAATTTTTCAGAATTCCAGTTAGTTTTTTAGAATTTCTGCATTACATAATTTAGATGTTTAAAAACACATCCATGACAAGCTTTCATGAAATAAAATTAACAATAATAAAAGGATAAGTATGAAGTTAGTGACCACATCTCGGTCACGTAAGATACCCGTCAAGGATAATCAGACGGGGTAAAATTTTGACGAGGATTGCGAATCCTACTCCCTCTCCTCGATACATAGCGACCACCTGATAACTAGATTGTTGAGATGAGGATGATCCAGATGGATTTTCTGGAAACTGCACCTGAGGCAAATGAAAACTAGGCCTAAATCCCGGAACCCCGAATGCCTGCCCAGGAGTCTAAGTATAATTGCTAGAAGAAGGGAAGGAGCTCTCAGGCGGTTGCGTGAAATCAAACTGATTCATCAATTCTGTAAAAGAATTACCCTGGCCCCGTCTCTGAGCGAAGCCAACCGATGCATCTCATCGTCTTGATCCTCCATCTCTCGGCTCATCCTCCAAAGACGTATCGGCCACGTCTACGAACCCGATTTTGCCTCGTGGCTCCTCTTCGGCGGCATGATCAACCGTTGGAGGGGAGCTTGGGCTTCCGATCGTTCTTTGCTCCCTAATAGATGTCAATGTGTTTCTGATATATTGACGGTTGTAATTGCGCAGTTCTTCCAAGGATGTGGCATTCTCGTTGTATATGTGCATCCCTTGAAGGCTTTGAATTTGTTCAAAACAATTAATTAAATTAATTAATACGGAAAAAAATGGTAATTTTTTTTTGTAAAAGCATTTTATGCAATATATAACTTGCCACACCCTCAAAACAAGTTGAACGTGGCCTGAACCCTAGACCCTCCACATGAGACGAATTCTGGATGAACGACCGAGTAATTCTCCTATACCATATCATATAGGGATGACGGTAATTCATATCCACTTCACCATAATCTCAATCAACGACATTAATCGCTCGTTCATTTCACATTTCTATGTGCGGACCATGTTCTTGCATCCAGTTAACGGCTGCCCGACCTCGCCGACTAATCTGATGCAGGTCCAAACTAGTGTCGCATTCATCAAGCACACCTTGAACCATCCCAAACTGTCGCATTACGCGATCTGGAAAGTGCCATTCAACCCTCTCAAAGCAGATGAGGGGCACCCTCGCCCTCCATATAGCTTGCCCCTGAAGACAGTAATTCGGAGCTATCACACCTAAGTATGGCTGCCACACAACCTGATCCTCGTTCATATATGACAATTGGTCTCGGTAGCCTTGCAGGTTTTGAGCAGTCACAGAAGTATACGACAAGGGACCCTTCCACTTACATATGAAACAATTGACATAAAAAATAATGAGTAAAAAAAGTGATAAAATACAAAACAGATCATTTACAAAATGAAGTAATTGAAATATACCTGCAACCCAATGGTAATGCTCCATTAAGTGTGTCACCTCTATGTCTCCTAGGTTATGTACACAACAACCTCTCTCATGCCCAAAGCTATAAAAAAATTATCATTACTTACAAAACAGATTATGTCCACTAGCATAATGTAATCAAATATAATTGACATACCTGTACAATGCTCAAGAAGCCACCACACCCTTTCGAATCGTGCTGAGATGCTACACACATCTCCCTATACAAGAAGGCCAACGCTACACTACCCCAACTGTACTCACCAATATTATTTATTTCCCTAAACAGTGAGAGGTACATTAAATTCACTAGGTTATCAGACGAGTCGGGCATAATGTATGACCCCAATAACAGAAAAATATAGGCTCGAGTATATGTTTCAATCATATTCTCGGATGCATTATTGTGATGATGTGTATCCGATTTTTTGGCCGCCCGACAAAACTTTTGTTTGTTTTTGGAAGTTTTGAAAAAAAACTTTATTGGACTTTGAAAAATCATTTCGGAGTCGCCACGCCGTTTTTAGTTTAAAGGCCAAAACTTTGAAAAATACACAATATTAGAGAAAGTGAGTTCGGAGGTCACGTTACACTCCGGGAAGAGCGTTGGTGTTCACCCGGGATGCCTCGTACGACGAGTCTTCCTCACTTGAAACCTTTTTTTTGTGTGTGTGTGTGTATTTAAAGGGACTTTTCTGAAAATAACTGAATTTTAGGGACTGAACTGAAAAACAGTTTAGAAACAGTTATTAAACTGAAAATAACAGAAAATTGAGGGGCTATTTGCAGATGACATTGTCATCCGCGTGGACAAGACTGCAGTGCAATCTCATCTGCGCGGATAGCCCTGCAGTGTCAATATTTTTACAGTTTTCAATTTAGTCACTGTAATTTCCTGAAAGTTAATTGGATTTACAGGACTTAACTGGAATTGTAACTGGAAAGACAGGAAGTAAAGGGGGATTTGGATTTTGGCATCCATGCTTGTCCTCTCTTTTCCTAGACTTTGATTAGTGGTCATAAGTGATGAATCCACTTAATCAAGTCATCCCGGGGGTACGTTAGGACTTTGTGAGCATTTCATTTGCTAGGGGAAAAGGGGAATTTGACATGAAAGTAAATTTGAACAAGGGATAGGTCAAGATGTATCAACTTTTAGAGGAAGATTTCTAAGGTGGTCATAAGATGACCATCTTTGAGATTTATACTCAAGTGTATCCCCTACATCTTGTGTGACCTATTTTGTAAGTCTAGAAAATTTTCATCCAAGGAAAGTGTTCCAAGGTGAGCATCTTAGACATGGGGAGGGGAATTTGCAAGGAATGTAAATAATGTGAACCATTTGAAATGATCATCTATGGAGAATGACTCCAAGATGACCATATTTAGGTCAAGAAAACAAGTAAAAACTAAAAATGTAAAGAGGCATGAAATTAGGTAGTATGGACCATTTAGAAGTGGTCATATGTGGAGATTGACTCCAAAATGACCATCTTCTAGGTCAAGCAAACAAGTACCAAGAGATGTTGAAAAGGGAGTGGGGAATGACACAAAAGTAAAAGAAAATGTGGATCATCTTAGAAGATCATCCATAGAAATGGATTCTATGGAGATCATCTTGGATCCTTGGGACAAGAGGAGAAGGGGATGAGCAAGCAAGTAAATGAACAAAGCTACATCATTTATATATGAAATATATGCATGTATGAAGGAGATTTAAGTAAGGGAGATGAGGGTTTACCAATTGTTTCTTGGTTTGTTGTTTAGGGTTTGAGAGATTTCAAGGCTTGAGAGTAGTTGGAGATGGATTTTAGGTTGGATTTGGTGTTGAATTTTGAATTTGGAAGGTGTAAATGGCTATTTGAGAATGGATTTTGACAGCATAACAGTAGGTTTTCGTATTTTTTGGGAGTTTTCTCCCTTGTTAAACTGAGGGAGAAGGGCTGTATTTATAGGTTGTCTGGACGACAATCTTATTCGCGTGGACAAGATTGTAGGTGCAATCTTGTCCGCGCGGATGACCCCAGCAGCGTGCCTGATATGTGCAGAAAAGCAGTTTTGGCATTTTGCTCTTGGTCAATATTCTCTTTTATTGGAAATGATAAATTTCCAGCGAGGTATTTGTCCATTTTTTTTTATTTCTAAGAGGTCTTTTCTCATACAAATTATCAAAATAATGTCCCAAATGCCCCTAAATGATTATAAATCATTAATTTGGGCTGACAGAATATTAACGACCCAGATTGGGGTACTTACAGTAGCCCCTCGGCGACAGTACTTCCAGGGGAAGTGGGGTCGTCGACAAAGTGAGGATCCCAATCTGGAAAACGTTGCCGAGATGGGCGAGGAGGTGACCGAGGCGGTCGAATGGCTGGACCCTTAACGAAAGGATTCCTACGTATCCCATGTGGGAATCAAGCCGGTCGTAGTTCAGGTCTTGCGGGGGAAAAGAGCGGTCAAACGAATGGACCTCCCACCGCATTTTCGTTGTCGAAGGTAGACTCGACTAACGAGGGCGTTGTCAAAGACTGACTCGACCTAGAGGAGGCGTTGCCGAAGACTGACTCGACTTAGCGGAGGCGTTGCCGAAGACAGACTCAACCTAGCGGAGGCATTGCCGAAGATTGACTCGACCTAGCGGAGGCATTGCCGAAGACTGACTCAACCTAGCGGAGGCGTTGCCGAAAACTGACTCGACCTAGCAGAAGCGTTGCCGAAGACAGACTCGACTTAGCGAAGGCATTGCCGAAGACTGACTCGACTTAGCGGAGGCGTTGCCGAAGACTAACTCGACTTAGCGGAGGCGTTGCCGAAGACAGACTCGACCTAGCGGAGGCGTTGTCGAAGACTGACTCGAATTAGCAGAGGCATTACCGAAGACTGACTCGACTTAGCGAAAGCGTTGCCGAAGATAGACTCGACCTAGCGGAGGCGTTGCCGAAGACTGACTCGACTTAGCGGAGGCGTTGTCGAAGACAGACTCGACCTAGTGAAAGCGTCTATACCTAGAGTGAGACTTAGTTCAGGAGTATGAACCTAAGTCGAGACTTAGTTCAATAGTATGAACCTAAATAGGGACTTAGTTCAGGAGTATGAACTTAAGTCGAGGTTTGGTTCAGGAGTATGAACCTGAGGGAGACTATTTGAAGGCGTTCTCGCTGGGGAAGATTCGGACTTACGATAATTGTCGGGGTTCATACGCTGGGGATATGCGTTCTTGGTACGGGCTTACAATGATGGCCGGGTTTGAAAACGAGGAAGGGAATGGGCTTCAATTAGGTTTTCGTTAAAGGACAGGCTTACGATGACGGTCGGGGTTGAAAACGAGGAAGGGAATGGACTTCCGTTAGCTTTTCGTTAAAGGACGGGCTTACGATGACGGCCGTGGTTGAAAACGAGGAAAGGAATGGACTTCCATTAAGTTTTCGTTAAAGGACGGGCTTACGATGACGACCGGGGTTAAAAACTAGGAAGGGAATGGACTTCCGTTAGGTTTTCGTTAAATGAACGGGCTTACGATGACGATCGGGGTTGAAAACTAGGAAGGGAATGGACTTCCGTTAGGTTTTCGTTAAATGGACGGGCTTACGATGACGGCCGGGATTGAAAACGAGGAAGGGAATGGACTTCCGTTAGGTTTTCGTCAAATGAACGGGCTTACGATGACGGCCGGGAATGAAAACTAGGAAGGGAATGGACTTCCGTTAGGTTTTCGTTAAATGAACGGGCTTACGATGTGGGGCCTCCCCAACCTCGGGACCTATTAACGCGTGCCCCAGCTGGAGGGTCCCCAAACCAGCTCCTATTAAATTAAAACTTTTTATTTAAATAATTTGAAAGTTGAATAAACTTTTGAAACCAAAAGGACATGACCTCTCCACTAGGAAGTGATTTCAACCTGCTTTAAACCAAACCATAACCTGTTTTAATTTACAACATTACAACTGAAAATATTTATAATACTTTATACACAACTTTTTCCCCAAAATATTAACAATTACACCTCATTCCCAACTCCCCAAACACTAACCATACCCGGACAACCCAAAAGACGGTCCAAACTCCTTTTCGACCTCACCGGTCTGGTCTACCTGTCTCAGCTGAAACTAAAAAATTAAAGGGAGAAGGGGTGAGAAAGAACAGTAAGTTATTATGCATGCAACAATATGCCATATAGAATGCAACACATAAGCAGGTTGATCAATATCACATTTGGAAAGCGGTAAACACATTACGTTACCTGACCTTACCTCTTCCCGTCTGAACAATAATTCGTACTACATGGGAATATCATCCTCTTTATTTGTGAACTGCTTAGGCATATTCACGCCTTACAAGACCAATTTTTCAGGGAACCATGTAAGGTATCAGTATCCTATGAACTGCTTAGGCATATCCATAGTAACTGAGCGCCAAACTGTGGTCACAGTGGGGTGGAAACGGACACAGGTATAATGAAACCCGAGCACCTTATGTTACAACTTCTCATAAGTGGTCGTATTCCATTATACCCCCGAAATATCAGCTGATATCAAACACATATCACATTCAAGCACATAACAGTTACTTGAAGTCAAATCCACACATTGGGATAACAATATATAACATGGTACAATTACTCATGTTTAACCACATATAACATGGTACAACTACTCATGTTTATCAACATATAACATGATACAATTACTCATGTTTATCAATATATAACATGGTACAATTACTCATGTTTAACCACATACAACATGGTACAACTACTCATGTTTATCAACATATAACATGGTACAATTACTCATGTTTATCAACATATAACATGGTACAATTACTCATGTTTAACCACATATAACATGGTACAGCTACTCATGTATATCAACATATAACATGGTACAATTACTCATGTTTATACCTCACATAGTGTAACATATATATAAACACTATTAAGTCATAATAATTCATCACATGGTATGCATACACATGCTAAATCCAATGATATTATGCCACATATAACTTAACATCATAGAATAGCAACAATTCACTAACAAGGTCTTAATACTCCTGTTCAAACCAATTAACGTAGTACCACCTTTATTCCATGCACTAAATAAACCAGTATACATGAATGAGTGATTACAAATGGCCCCAATGTAATCAAGTAGGCCCTAGATATCCCTGTCATATTATTGAACACTTTTTATAAAGTTTACATAATCATTTACCAAGTTTTAATACTTTGGTTACTTTTTAAATCAAGTCTTTCAATCATTTTCAAAGCAAGATTTAAGGATTTTCCCCATATCATTTTGGTCTATTTAAAATGCCATTGTAAAGTACTAATGCTGCTCTAGGATTATAGCTAAGGAAGGACCAAATCCTAACTAGATTGCTTAGGTTCCAAGTTGTTGAAAGTTCCTACCTTAAACCAGCCCTGGGCACGACTCGTGCTCCAGGGTACGAGTCGTGCCAAACCCCTGCACGACTGCCCAAATTCTCACGACTGCACATCATGACTCAAAGCTGAGGGTCACGACTCGTGCTCCAGGGCACGAGTCGTGCCCATCATCAAAAGTGTTGCTGATGTTCAACATCAGCTCCCAACCAAAGTCAAAACCCATTTTTCCTTACTAAGCTATGCCCAAACAAATCAAAATCAGTACCCATACCACTTATAAACCACAACCATACTCTATAACATATCTCCCATCTCATTTTAATATCACACCCAACCAAGTTTCCTCTTTACCTACTCATCCACTATCAACCATTTCCCATTCATTTTCAAGCCAAGTGATCCCATATATTCCCATAACATTTAAAACGCATTGTAACACCATTGAGCTTCATGTGATTATTTCAACTTAACTAAAATGGTTCTAGAAATTCCAGCAGCCATTAAAACACAACGTCACCAATTTCAACCCAATTCCTAAGGCCATGACATATAAAGTTCTAATTCCACCCAACTCATTTTCTTTTATTTTTAAACACCCAAATATATGTTCCAACATTTGTAGAGTTCATTTATAACACATAATATCAAATTTTATATGAAATCTTTCCGATTTGTTTTCAAAGCCATTTCAAGTGACTAATCCTTAAATTAAACACCCATATATCTCACCTAAATTCCTTTCATTTCCCAGCCAAATAAAATGATCCAACACTACCATATTCATTTCAATCCAAGCTTCTCTTGTTATTTTTCTAGTCATAAAAATTGACGAAAATCCCAATAATCATGTATATAACAGGATAACACCATATATAAGGATACTTTCTCATTTCCAAGCCAATCTTATCCTAATCAATCAATCAATCCATTTTCCTTTTTATTCCTACAACCCAAATAAATCCGAAATTTACCAAAAGCCAAACATATATTGATCCCATAATACCAAATATCATTTAAAACACGTAATATCATCATTTATCTTAACATGAACAATTATTCAAAAAGAATCATAATAACTTACCCAAAAATATGCCGAAATAAAAAGACGATCTGATCGGCTCTAAATGTTTTCCTCGTCTCCCTGATCGCTTTGCCGTAGTCGGATCGAAAAACGGAGCATCGGTTAATTTTTAAAAATTTTTGAAAGATATAATATCAAAGTATTTTTGGAACCGAGGAAATGGACCGAGGAAGATTTTTCTTCTTACTCTCCCGCACGCTCTGGAAGGATCTTCAAAGGGAAAGGATATTATAACCAAATGTTACACTCTAGCCCTTCCAAGATTCAAGTTATTTCAATTAACTACCTTAAGCTTTTAACTTTACATTTAAGCCCCTCAACATTTTATAAAGCTTTTGATTTAAATTTCAACAATTAAAGTCTCAACTACAAAATTCTTATTTATCTCATTTAGACATTAAATAATTAAAATTAATTTAGTAACATACTTAAAATATCACATAATTTATTAACATATTAAAACTAACACATAAAAATCCCAATTATTATGAAATGCATAAAGTAAAATGCTACGCACCCCTTTCACCGTGCTCAACAAGTGACCAAATTGGTGCCTAGGTTTAGGGTCGTGGCATATGATGACGGTCGGGGATGAAAACGAGGAAGGGAATGGACTTCCGTTAGGTTTTCGTCAAATGACGGGCTTACGATGACGACCGGGGTTGAAAGCGAGGAAGGAAATGGACTTCCGTTAGGTTTTCGTTAAAGGACGGACTTACGATGACGGTCGGGGTTGAAAACGAGAAAGGGAATGGACTTCCATTAGGTTTTCGTTAAATGAACGGGCTTACGATGATGGTCGGGGTCGAAAACGAGGAAGGGAATGGACTTCCGTTAGGTTTTCGTTAAATGATGGGCTTACGATGGCGGTCGGGGTCGAAATCGAGGAAGGGAATGGACTTCCGTTAAGTTTTCGTTAAAGGACGGCTTACGATGACGGTCGGGGTTGAAAACGAGGAAGGGAATGTACTTCCGTTAGGTTTTCGTTAAATGAACGGGCTTACGATGACGGTCGGGGTCGAAAACGAGGAAGGGAATGGACATCCGTTAGGTTTTCGTTAAACTGGGGGTCTGAATGCAGAAGACCAGAAATTAAAGGGGCAAAACAGGAATTTTGCCCTGCAATCTCATTCGCGCGGGCCAGATCAGCAGGGCGAAATATTTAAAACAGACAGGCGCCGTGTCTGTCTTCTTCACTTTCAAAAAACCAGTCGAGGCCAGAGAGAGAAAAGGGAAAGAGAAAACGCCATTGTTGCCCAAAATTTCCGCGAAAACCTTCAAAATCAAGGCTATGGAGCAAAGGGGAGCAACTCGTGGAGTCTGTCGAGGTCGGGTGAGTCGGGAGGCGGCGAAGAAGAGGCTTGAGTTGGTGAGAATGCACCGCCATTATACGCTCTCGCAATCGGTGAATGAGGAGTTTTATCCTGATACGTGGCAACATTGGGCCACCGACGAGGATCTCCGCATGGTATGATACTCAATTTTGGCTATTTTGTTGATTTTTTGTCAAAATTGGTATATGTTAGACTTAAGGCTTGAATTGTCAAAATTGGGACTTTTGTTTATTTTGCCATGAAAAATTGAAATTGGTGATGCATGTATTTAATTGAATAGGAGAGAGAATGAGTGGATCAAAAATTGTGCTACAAGAATTAAAGAAAAGTAGGAGAGAGAAATAGGTGGAGGAGTTGTTTGTGAGTATGAAAAATTAAATAGGAGAGAGAATGAGTGGGTGGAATAGTAAAAATTCTTTGTCATTTTTGTCAGTCCACACTAATCTAAAACCGACCAAAAGGAAATTAAGTCTACACTAAACTGAAACGGAGGGTGTATAAGTCATCAGCTATTGGATGCGACTAACGAGCCTTAAATGAGAAGTTTGTTTTATAACCATTAATAACCTAACTAGACAAAATCTTTTGTGCTTGTATTAATAATAATCCAATAATTATAAATTATTGTTTTTTAAATCAATAATTAATTATTGAAATTAATATAGAGTTGGTCTTACAAAAAACGTATTTTTTCTGGCACTTAGAAAAAACGTGTTTTGTTTTTCCCGTTTTTGTCAGTGTCAATTTAACAAAGTGTCAGTGTGACAAAGTGTCAGTGCAAGTGTAACAAAGTGCCAGTTTAACAAAGTGTCAATGTGACAAAGTGCCAGTGCAAGTGTAACAAAATGCCAGTGTAAAAAGTGTCAGTGCCAGTTTAACAAAGTGCCAGTATTAGTGTAACAAAGTGTCAGTGTAAAAAAAGTGCCAGTGCATGTATATTAAGTCAGTTTATAAACTAAAACTGACACATTGTTACACTAACACTGGCACTTTGTTACACTAACACTGACACTTTGTTAAACTAACACTGACACTTGTTTTACACTAACACCAGCACTTATTATACCTAGCACTGACATTGTAAAACAAATGGACTGGCATTTATTATACCTAGCACTGGCTAATTTACTGAACAGAAAGAAAGAAAGAAAGGATGCCAGCCCTAAAATTCTCTCCAGCCCTAACAGAAATTAATGAGAGGAAAATCCAAATAGAATGGCGAAGTTGAGGTGAGGATTGAGGTAGCCATGATCCATTCAGCAAAATTAAATAGGATTTTTCAATTGGATGAATAGAGGTGAGAGAATGAAACCAATCAATCAAATTATTAACATTAAAGTAGAGATTTGGGAATAAGAAAAGAGTAGAGATTGGGTGGGATTATTGTTAAATGTCAACCTCTTGCTCCGACTCCGGCATTTTGAAACGATTGCATCTTCGGACAATCCAATTGAAGCAGAGGAATCGACGTTCGATGGAGTCGGCGGTGATAGAGAGCAACACAAAAACCCGTTTTTCCTATTATTGTTCAGAAAAAACTGATTTTTTTTTTTTTTTTTTTTGAGATTTTGACATTAATATATCATAATTTTAAAAATAATAAATAACCACTAGATCACTAGCAGTAGTATATGAATATGATGTGGTACCAAAATATGGTCTTCCCGAGCCTTATTTTTAAGCAAAATTAACCTTACCATTCATATTGTATACTCCCTCCAGCCCGAATCTAGGTGCACATTTTTATTTTTGCACGTAAATTAAGGAAGTAAATAACGGAGAAAGTGTTGTGAGTGTAAAAATAAAATAGGTGAGAGAATGAGTGGAGGAAATAGTAAATTATAATGGTGTTGTGAGTATTAAAATAATGTAGGAGAGAGAATGAGTGGAGGGAATAATAAAAATTCCTTTTCATTTTAGGAAATGTGCACGTAGATTTAAAACGTTCAAAATGACAAAATATGCACGTAAGTGTGAGGCAGAGGGAGTATGGCATAAACAGTCTTCTTATTCTCTCAAATAAAATCTCATTGGCGCCTAACATGATAGAATGCTAGACGTTCGGTTTGTTCAGTTTGTGCTCCTCTGCACAGGATGAAAGCGGCCAATGTAGTGACTACTACACACACATGCATGAAATGAAAGAACGAAATCGTAATTGAAGCGTGTGAGTTAGGCTAAGACTTTATTATGTGTCTCGATTCGATATTTAAGTTGTTTGCGGGAGCAAATTTGGACCATTTTTTGTCATTACACCTAGCTTCTTATCATATTCTCGAATTCATATATTTAATCCACTATTTATTTCAACGTCACTCCTTTCGTTTTTTGCAAAATAATATTGAAATCAGATAGAACAAGATGACAACCAAAAGAAAATACTCCATCCGTTCTAAAATGTTTGTTCCATTTGATTTTTTTTGTTGAACTTTGATCACAAATATATGACAATTTAATTATGTTCATGAAATTCTAAAAATTTCTATTGATTCACCATTAATAATATTATTAACAACAACTTTTAGAATTTCATGAACATGATTAATCTTTCATAAATTTGTGGTCAAAGTTCAACAAAAAAAATTAAATGGGACAAATATTTTGAGGCGGAGAAAATACTAAATAATTTAGTAAAATGGATATAACCGTTATGGGTGGTCTCCTTTATGTGGAAAATTATTCTTTTTGGAAAGGAAAGTAATTTTGTCCTATTTTATTAGAGCTTGAAGAGTTCCCAATTCACACATAATTAAAATCTAGTTAAAGTAGTTTAGTTATTTTTACTATAAAACAAAGAAGATCACTACTAAAATATCTTCATATTGACGTCTAGAAAATGTGTACTTATTTTTTCTTTTTAATAAAATTAATAGGGGTGACTTGATTGATAAGTATATTAATTGTATTTTGCTTATATTATGTACCTATCAAGTTTAACTTGGTACATAAAAATTTATACAATTACCAACTGACTAAGTCGGTATACCAACTAAGTTGGTACGGTAGGCACTCGATTGGTACGGTTGGTACTAGACTCTACCAAATGTATATATAAAAATAATACTTTTTCCATTGAGACCAATAATTAGGAAAAAAATAAACAATTCTGCTAAGCCCTAGTTTAAGCAGTTATAACAATGATGAAATTAATTATACATAAACCCTAGAATGATGCGGAATATTTATTCTAGGACAATCATGCTTCATGTTATCAAAGATTATGGAACGATAGACAAACCTGAATCCATAGCAATATCTTGAGAATCCTTTGATGAAGACTTGATGAACGATTATTGCCTTCCAATTGATCTTTAGGGTTCTTGGAATTCAATTGATAATGGGAATCAAGAGAATAAAACCTAGGTAGGTCAATTGGGGACCATAACCCTATATTTATAATGACCTAGTATGTTAGTCAGCCCATTATAGATTAACAACTAGGCCCCTTAGGTATCTACACATATTAATTATAGATCCCATACTTATAAAAGATGACTTGGGCCCCCTTCAACTTTAGTAGATCACTTTATTAGGCCCAAATACTTTAATATTTAATGTGACATATACAATTAATTATAGTGCACATACGTCTATGTGCCCAAAGACTTTATTTATTATACTAGTATATGTAAAGTCCATAAAATATTCCAACAATCTCCCACTTGGACTTACACATGTACATAGTATAATACCTTAGTTTAATTGCATATCACATTATAAACCTTAACAAAGTGATGCTTTACCAAATTGCGTCATCTTAAACCAATCCGGTCCATTAGTCAAATCAACATAAGGATCAAAGAGGTTTTCGTCACTATTAGCGCAACTAGACCCATCAGTGGTCACATATATTAACTCAACTAAATGACATGGATCAAGTATGGATGTGTAGCATGGAATAACATGTAATGTGATCTTCACATGTCTATTCTCAACTGGTCCAACCTTATTTTGAGATCAACCAAATATTCAGAGTGCAAAATAACTTTATTAACCAAAACTGAAAAACCAAATATACTTATAACAATAAATGTAAGAGCAAAATACAAAACTCCCACTCAATCTAAGCATACTCTAGTGATACAACACCCATACAAGCAGTGTGCTCGTGAAAAACCTTCGGTGTTACACCCTTAGTAAGCGGATCCGCGACCATGGAGTTAGTCCCAATATGCTCAATACAAATCTGTCCACTCTGAATCCGTTCCTTAACAGCAAGATACTTAATGTCTATGTGCTTAGACTTAGACGAACTCTTGTTGTTATTAGAATACATAAGCTTCTTGAGCTTATTATCACAAAATAACTTTAATGGCCTTTCAACGCCACCTAATATGCGCGGCCCGGTGATAAAATTTCGCAACCAAATTGCGTGATTTGATGCCTCATAACACGCCACAAACTCTGCACTCCATCGTAGAAGTAGCAACAAGTGTCCGCTAACACTCTTCCAAGAAAGCTGCTCCTCCACAAAGTAGATAAACGTAGCCCGAAGTAGACTTACGACTATCTTGGCATCCCGCAAAGTCGGAATCCGAATACCCAATGATCTCAAGTCTATCCGACTTTCTGTAAGTGAGCATATAATCCTTTGTTCTCTGTAAATAACGCGCTGACCCTCTTGTTTGCTATCCAATGATCCTTTCCAGGATTGCTAAGGTATCTGCCTAAAACACCAACTATGAATGCTAGGTGCGGGCGAGTGCAAACTGAGCATACATCAAGCTCCCTATAGCCGAAGCATAAGTGATGCTATTCATTTCCTTAGATTCAATCTCATTCTTGGGGCACCTGAAAGCAAGATTGAATTTGTCACCTTTAGCCACCGGGGTGTCACCCATTTTACAATCCTGCATGCCAAATCTCTTAAGTACCTTATCGATGTAACTCTTTTGTGACAATCCAAGAATACCTCGAGAACGATCTCTGTGTATTTGAATTCCTAATACAAAAGATGCATCTCCCAGATCTTTCATCTCAAATTTCTTTGAGAGAAATCTCTTAGTTTCATGCGGTAAGTCCGTATCATTTGTGGCTAGTAGGATGTCATCCACATATAAAACCGAGAAAAATATATTTACTCCCACCGAACTTGTGGTAGACACAATCATCAAGCTGTATTTGTCGTGAAACCAAATGACAATACAACTTGATGAAATTTGTAATACCACCGACGGGATGCTTGTTTGAGTCCATAGATGGATTTCTTGAGTTTGCATACCATATCCTTTGAATCTTTTGAAACCAAGGTTTTACGGTTGCACCATATAAATTGTTTCTTCAATGTCTCCATTAAGAAACGCAGATCTTAACATCTATCGATGTAACTCACAGGTCATAATGTGCCACTAATGCCATAATGATTCTAAAAGAGTCTTTCGAAGAAACGGAGAGAAAGTCTCTTTATAATCTTTTCCTTCTTTACGAGTAAATCCCTTAGCGACAAGACGTGCCTTATATCTTTCCGCATTGCCTGTGAATCCCTTTTGGTTTTAAATATCCATTTGCAACCAATAGGTTTTACTCCTTCAGCGATGGGACAAGATCCCATACATCATTGTCTTTCATTGATTTAATCTCATCATCCATAGCGACTATCCACTTTTGAGAGTTAGAACTACCAGTGGCCTCATGAAAGTTGATTGGATCATCTTCCAATTGACCAATGTCTACCTCTTGTTCATTTAGAAATACCAAGTAATCATCCGAAATGGCACTTCGTCTCTCTACGAGTGGATCTTCTTAAAGGCGCTTGTTCTTGAGGTTGTTGAGCTTGTTCCTCATGGACAACTAGAGGGATATTGACAATGTCTTCTTGATCCAAATTTTGTTCTTGAACCACATCGGGATTGAGATCCAAATCATGGTCAAGGACAATTGTAGGAAGAGGAATGGTAGCAGGAACCTCTTGAAAGACAAAATCATCTCTAACTTGTCCCCCCACAAGCTCAACATCCTCAAAGAATTGAGCATTTCCCGTGTCAAAAAAATTTACGAATTTGGGATCGTAAAACTTAAATCCCCTTGACCTTTCGAGTAACCAACAAAGTAACTACTAACAGTCCTTGAGTCCAACTTCTTTTCGTTAGGCACTGTAAGGCCTACCTCGGCCGGACATCCCCAAATGTGTAAATGCCTTAATACGGGTTTCTTGCTGTCCATAGTTCATAAGGGGTTTTGTTAGCGGCCTTTGTGGGTACCTGTTAAGGAGATAAACTGCAGTCTTTAATGCCTCTCCCCATAGTGAGTCTGGTAAAGTAGTATGACTAACCATACTTCTCACCATTTCCTGTAAAGTTCGATTTCGTCTTTCAGCAACACCATTCATGCTAGGTTTGCCTGGCATGGTGTGCGAGAGGACGATATCGCACTCCTCTAGGTATTTAGCAAAAGGCCCGGGGCGTTGTTCACCACGATCCGTCATTTCGCCATAGTATTCACCACCACGGTCGATTTGACTTTCTTTATTGTTTTGCCATGTTGATTTTCAACCTCGGCCTTAAACTTTTTGAACATATCCAATGCCTGTGATTTTTCATGGATCAAATATAGGTAACCATAACGAGAGTAATCGTCTATGAATGTAATGAAATATTCTTGACCATTCCACGAGGGTGTAGGAAATGGTCCACATATATCCGTATGAATTAATTCCAAAACATTCGTAGCTCTCTCAGCTTTTAATTTGCTTTTGTCTGTTTGTTTTCCCTTAATACACTCAACACATATTTCATAATCGATTTGTCAAGTGTTTCAATAATTCCGTCTGACACAAGCCTTTGCATTCTCTGTTTTGATATATGTCCTAATCGCTTGTGCCATAATGACATGGAATTATTGTTAGTAAATTTGCGTTTAGTACCACGTGTTTCCACATGCAGGTTTTCATGATATGAAGCAACAGTATCCAACATATAAAGATTATCATAAACCGACAAAGTACTAGATCCAATAAACTTAGAATTATATGAGAAACGACATTCACCATTTGCAAATGAACAAGTAAATCCTTCTTTGTCCAAAACTGAAATGGAAACCAAATTCCGTCTAAAAGACGGTACCACATGTGTCTCATACAAATCTAAATAAAATCCAGACTTTAATAATAATCTAAAAGTTCCGATTGCTTCAACTTCAATAGAATTGCCGTTCCCCACATAGATGAATCTTTCAGCATCACTTGGCTTTCGGCTAGCCTGTAGTAACCCCGCATAGACACCGATGTGAGTAGAAGAACCAGAATCTAACCACCAAGTGTGTCTAGGCACGAAACCAAATTAACCTCAGAACAAACAAAAGCAAGAGATATACTCTTTCTTTACACGCCATGCGTGATATTTAGGAGCAATCTCTCTTCATATGATCCATTTCCTTACAGAAAAAACAACCTGGATCCTTATCTTGTCCCTTGGGCGTTGGCGTTGCTAAATCCTTAGCTTGTCCCTTCGATACTTTATGTTGCTTTTTCTTTGGCTCATTGACCGCGATTTCTTTAGCCTTCCTTTTCTTGTTATAGCCCGAAGAGGAAGCCGCAAAGTGAGCACTCTCGGTCTTTTCGAGACTTTAACCTTGATTCCTCTTGCACACAGTGAAATGAACTCATTAAGAGTCCACTTTTCCTTACGGCAATTGAATGTTACTTCAAATTGCCCAAGCGTCAGTGGAAGAGAGATCAAAACCATATGAATAAGCATGTCATCCGACGGCTCGAACTTGAGAGCCTTAAGTTTAGATGCCAAATTGGCCATCTCCATAATGTACTCACGCACGTTCCCTTTACCTTTATACCTCATGGCAACAAGATTACGCAAAAGCGTGCTTGTTTCGCCACTTTCATTCTTAGCAAAACGCTTTTCAAGCTCTGTAAGGAACGTCATTGCAACTTTCTCATCATCTATATCGCCTCTGAATGATTAAGGATGCTTTTCTTCATGATCATAAGACACATGCGATTTGAGCGTTCCCACTTTTCCATATCCTTCTTAGCTTGAGATGTACTCGTGCTAGTCGGGTCGGCGGGTTTTGGCTCCCGAGTGCAAGGTCTAGATCCATAACTCCCGAGAACAATCAGCACATTTTTTTTCCAGCTCTTAAAATTCATCCCATTCAGCATGGGAATCGAGTTGATGTTAGCAGATACATTAGAAGCTGATGAATTAACTGAATAGAGAACAAAAAATAAAACAAATAAGCTCACATATAACTTTAAGCAGATAAATGTTTGAAATTAAAATTATCCCATTACAAGAAAATCGACGCAACATTAATTTTAATCTTTGGATAGAAAATTAACTTGCAAGTGATTTTCTTGATGTAGAAATCAAATATTAACAGTAAAATCCTGTCAAATATCAAGTCTTTCTTTGGACCGACTCAATATTCACATGGACACTTAATAACTGTTACATATTTATCTCCACAAACGAATTTGAATTTCTGCCAGATAATAGCCTTCCTTTGGGCCGACCATTACCCGCATGAAAAACAAACACGCTAAAAACTTCAAATAATCATGTATTTTAAATTATAAAAAATTCATAGGAGAGGTTACTTTGGTAACATGCTACGAAAATTTAATAACATAAAATACAAGATGTGTTCGAATAAACGAACCCAAAGTAATTTCAAACATGGGCATAAATTTAAACATTATTATTGAAATTTAAAATTATTAAGTCCATAATAATAATAATTTCAATAAATAATATTTACTTAATCCAAATTAACACACAATTATCACAAACAAAACAAACACAATACATATGCCATAAACACCAAATTCTTGTACCTACAGGCTATGGAAGTTTCAACGTCGGCTCAAGAAATAATTTTTGGGGGTTGATTTTACTCAAATCAATAGAAAATTCAGACCTCTATATGAGAAACAAAAAACCCTTGTCATGAATTAAGTACTCCTCGTCCTCCTGGTACAAAAGATCTGTATTTTCTATTCTTGGGATCCGACAGTTGTGAAACAAAATTGAAGGAGTTCATCTCCTCCCCCAACTTAAATTAAACACCCCCAACTTAAATTAAACAGAGAGGTAACCGCAATTAAAAGTGTGGAAATTCTGAAAAACCCCGTCGGTTTCAACTCTCCCAAAACGGCAAATCCCAAAGAAACACTGTTTGACGCCACCCGACATATTTACAGCAACAGCGAAGATTGGTGGTGGGCGGTGGCACAGCAGAGATTACGGGGAAAGAGATAACGAAGTAGGAGTATACAATTTTTTTTTTCAGCCAAATTAAATCATAAACAAGCATAATTGATTCGATCCAAATAATCCCAACAACAAAGCAAGATTACGGCTCTGATACCACTTGATGAAATTAATTATACATAAACCCTAGAATGATGCGGAATATTTATTACAGGAATGATAAATGCTTCTTATGTTATCAAAGATTATGGAACGATAGACAAACCTGAATCCATAGCAATATCTTGAGAATCCTTTGATGAAGACTTGATGAACGATTATTGCCTTCCAATTGATCTTTAGGGTTCTTGAAATTCAATTGATAATGGGAATCAAGAGAATAAAACCTAGGTAGGTCAATTGGGGACCATAACCCTATATTTATAATGACCTAGTATGTTAGTCAGCCCATTATAGATTAACAACTAGGCCCCTTAGGTATCTACACATATTAATTATAGATCCCATACTTATAAAAGATGACTTGGGCCCCCTTCAACTTTAGTAGATCACTTTATTAGGCCCAAATACTTTAATATTTAATGTGACATATATAATTAATTATAGTGCACATACGTCTATGTGCCCAAAGACTTTATTTATTATACTAGTATATGTAAAGTCCATAAAATATTCCAACAAACAATACTTGGTCCAAATTTCAAAACTCAAAATTCTAGTCGTCGTTGTTTACAGAATCAAAAAGCTCGAAATAAAACAATAAAGCAAGCAATTACCTAGGCTAATTGAAGAAGGACCGATTGAAATGGGAATGAATGTAAGTATATAACGGCTGGAGAAGATGATGACAAATATTTGTCGAAAATCTGAAAATTAGAGGTTATCATAATATAATACGAATGCCAAATAGAGTAAAGTTTGGCAAGAATTTGAATCACATTCGTTGGGGTGCGTGGCAATGGGAAAGAGATAAAATTATAAATGGAGAGAGGGAAGTACATACTTAACCTTGTTGTGTTGCAGCCTTGCAGGCGAAGATCGATTCGAGATCGGTGGTGGGATGATCCGTAGCGGCGCAACCCTAAATCGCTTAGTTGGGACTATGAGAGGGAGAAAAAGCGTCGCTGTGTGTGTGAGAGTGAATTGTGATTTGTGAGAATGAGAAAGAGAGACAGACAGTCTGAGAAAGAAAGTCAAAATGTTAAATTATGTTAGATTTATTTTTTATATTTAATATTTTTTATTATTTATATGAAAATTAATATTTAAAAAAAAATATAATTGGTACGCGGTATACCAACCAATATTAAACTTATGTATCATGTACCAATCAATTATATATAATTGGTACGGTAGTACCGTACCAATATTTTGGTATACCGATTGTCACATACCAATTATAATTGATACGGTTGGTACGAATTTGAAAATTTTGTCAACCCTAAAAATTAATTATGACTATTTAAAAAACTAGTATCAAATAAAGTTTAATGATTTTCGCATATACAGTACTCCCTCCGCCCCAATAAGTGCTTAACCCTTTTGGGTGGGCACGCAAATTATGAAAATGGGAGGGAAAAAAAAATGTTGTGAGTGTAATTTGAAAATAGGAGAGAGAATTAGTGGAGGGAATAGTAAATTATAATGATGTTGTGAGTATTAAAATAATGTAGAAGAGAGAATGAGTGGAGAAAATAGTAAAGATTCTTTGCCAAAAAAGGAAAGGTGAATCTTCTAACGGGACGCCCTTTTGGATAATTAGTGAAGCTTTTATTGGGACGGAGGGAGTATATATAATGCCAACAAAACATGATATGCCATCCGGTCTAAAACTGATGTCATTATATTATCAAAATACTGGTCCAATCCAAGTAATTGTTGCCTTTTGGCAAAAAACACTTAATTTGTTATTTGATAGATTTTGAGCGTTAATTATAAATTAATTTAAATATCTTAATAAAAAATCAAAATTATTATTAATAATATTTATAATAATCAATTTTTTAAAAATATTCCTTCAACTTATTTCTAAGTTTAAAATTATTATTTAAAATATATAATAATAATAATAATAATAATAATAATAATAATAATAATAATAATAATAATAATAAAGAACATCATTGTTTCCGGGTGGAGTATAAAAGTGTTTTGACCTATTTTAGGTCAATACCCCTCCTTCTCCAAAGACTCACCTCCCCACTCGAAAATTGACTTTTGTTAAGGGTTTTAACCCTTCGTTAAAACCCTGATTTAGAAAAATTTAAGTTATTAAACCAGCGCTCCTTAATTTGATTTTTCATTCCTTCTCGAAATTTCAATATAGTTCTCTGTTCTTCTTCGTTCTAAGGATTTAAGGGTTTGGGTATGGAGGATCCGGACCAATTCAAGCTGTTTGTTGGAGGAATTTCTCGGGAGACAACGGAGGAGGCACTCAAGGAACACTTTGGATTGTACGGAACGGTGGTGAGCTGTGTAATTGCTAAAGATAGGTTAACCGGAATTCCCAGAGGATTTGCTTTCGTCTCCTTTTCCGACCCTTCTGGTGTTGACGATGCTCTCAAAGAGGTCTCTCATGTCATTCTCGGAAGAACGGTTTGTTTCTAACCCTAGGTTATTTATTCCTACTTTCTTGATCAATTCAATCGAATTTAGACCACATTATCCCAATGCAATTCTAAACATAGTTATTGATAGTATTCCTAAGGCAACTCCAACATTGGTATTAGCTAGATAGGGATCAAATTCAATTCAAAATTTGATCCCTACTTATCACTATTCGTAATATCAAAAATTTTATCTCCAACAATAGGTATCAAATTCATGTATCAAAGTATATTTTTATACTGTATTTGTTAAATTTATTAATGTTTTCAACATTATTAATTATTTTAAACTATGACTATGCTTTAATTAATTATTTTTTAATTAAAAAATATAATCATTATTTTATTATTATATAAAAAGTCAAATAAATTTAAAATTAATATTAAAATAATTATTTTATATTTAATTTATTTTTAAATTTCGGAAATTTATATTTATATATATTACAAAAATAACATTTATTTTGAGATGATTATTTTTTAATTTGAACATTTATTGAGAAAGAGAAAAAGTAATTGAGTTTTGAAAAATTTGGTATAGTATTAGTAAAGGTAGCATATTTGCTACCTTTACTAATACTACACCAAATTTTGCTGCCATGATTTTTCATTGTCTGAGATACTAATACTCCTACTTGGGTATCAACTAATAATAAATTTTGATTAAAAAAATTCATTAGGTACTGGCGTGAAGTAAAAAAGAAATTGAATCTTACATTAAAAAAATTGTTTTATGCCAAGAATCTAATTGCTTTCTGTTGGTTATTGTATATTCCACTCTGTCTTGATAGGTTGAAGTCAGAAAGGCAATACCCAGAAGTGAACATTACCGTAGTCAACAAGAGCAGAATTTTAGGACTAGGAAGATATTTGTAGGGGGTTTACCGGCTAATCTAACAGAGGAAGAGTTTAAGGTTTATTTCGAGCAGTTTGGTAGCATTACTGACGTAGTTGTGATGCATGACAACATGAACCGACCGAGGGGATTTGGTTTTATAACTTTCGACTCAGAGGAGGCCGTGGAGAATGTTATGCTAAATAGTTTTCATGAATTAAACGGCAAGCTGGTGGAGGTAAAAAAGGCGGTTCCTAGGATTGTAAATGGTCCTTGTGAGAACTTTGGCAAAATGATGAATATTTCCATTGAACAATTGACATATTTATACAGAAATTAAGGACTTGTTCTAATTCTAAAATACATTCATTTTATGCACATTGGAACTGATGTGTGTGGAAGTGGAACGGATGCCTTGGAACTGTGGAACGGATGCTTTGGAACTGATGTGGAGGTGGAACAGCTAGGCTGTCTGTTGGAGCTGTAATTGTGTGAGGCGGGCGCATGGCAAGGGGCAAGGCGGCCGCCTGGGCCACAGCAACATCGGTTTTGTTCCTCGGCAGGTGAGGCGGGCGCACGGAATGGATCGAGGCGGCCGCATGGGAGGCAGTGATTTCAGCCTTGTCATGAATGGGTTGAGGCGGGCGCCTGGCCTTTGGTGAGGCGGGCGCCTCACTTGGTTGTGAGGAATGTTGAGTCTTAACACGCCCCCGCAAGATGGACGATCCTTGTGTGAGTCCAATCTTGGAAGTAAGCGATTGAAATCGAGCTCGGGAGAGGGGTTTTGTAAGAGCATCTCGCTTGTTTGGTCCTTACCAGAGATGTGTTGAACTCGTAGCTTGCCAAGGTTGACTTGTTCCCGAACAAAGTGGAAAGCTAGAGCTAGATGTTTCATTCTTGAGTGAAAAACTGGGTTTGCGGAGTAACTTGTAGCCCCCAAATTATCACAGTAGATAACCGGAGTTGTGGAGGTGCTTATGCCGAGTTCGGTCAGAAGGTTTGTAATCCAGATGAGCTCGGCGGTGGTGGCAGCGACAGCTCTAAACTCAGCCTCGGTGGAGGACCTAGAAAGAGCTCGTTGTTTCTTTGAAGACCATGTAACCGGATTGCGTCCAAGATAAACAATAAAGCCGGTGGTGGAAATGAAGTCATCCTTGTCACCCGCCCAATCCGCGTCACAAAAGGCATGTAGAATAGGAGGAGTATGTTTGAAGAGTTGTAGACCCAAGTGTGTCGTACCGCGTAGGTACCGAAGCAGCCTTTTTAGAGCTGTCCAGTGGGTCTCTTGTGGGTGGTGGAGGAATTGAGCTAACTTGTTAACTGGGAACACTACTAGAAAAAGGTCGTTTAGCGACGGAAATTTCCGTCGCTAAAATTAAATTTCCGTCGCTAAAAATAATAAGCGGCGGAAAAATTCCGTCGGTGGTCCGCCGCTACCAGCCCGTCGCAGTGCTCCGGCGGGTCAATTTCCGCCGCTATTTTTTTCTTTTACCGACGGAATTTAATTCCGCCGGTGAATTAATGGTTACAGCGACGGAAATTTCCGCCGCTATATTAATTTAATTTAATTAAATTTTCATTTCAGCGGCGGAAATTTCCGTCGCTGTAATAAAAATTAATTTAATTAAATTAATTTCAGCGGCGGAAATTTCCGTCGCTGTAATAAAATTTAAATTGAAATTAATATTTTCCGCCGCTGAAATAATTTAATTTTAATTTAAATTTTATTACAGCGACGGAATTTTCCGCCGCTGAAATCAAAAATTAAATAAAAATTAAATGATTATAGCGGCGGAAATTCCGTCGCTGAAATTAATTTAATTAAATTAATTTTTATTACAGCGACGGAAATTTCCGCCGCTGAAATTAATTTATTTAATTAATTTTTCTTTCAGCATTAATTTCAGCGACGGAAAATTCCGTCGCTGATTCTGAAATAAATTAAAAAAAAATATTTTAAAATATCAAAAAACCAAAATTTTTTGTACCTGATATAACATTTCAATTTATAAAACTAAAACTATAAAAACTAAAATTCAAATACCAGCGTACCAAATAAAAACTAAATACCACCGTACCAATTCGGGAGGGGGAGAGGGATAGGGGGATAGGGGGAGGGGGAAGGGGGAAGGGGGAGGGGGAGAGGGGTGGAGCGGGGGAGGGGAGAGGCGGGGAGGGGCTCCGCGGGTACCAAATGTCTCAAATGTTTACAAACAAGTATAAATTAATACAACAATGTCTAAAAAGTCCGCAATCAACCGGGGGGACGCTGGGAATTACCCTGGGAGCCCGGGCCGAGACGAGCCATCAACAGCGCCACTTGTCTTTGAGTCTCTGCATGACGTCGATCGTTCTCCTCCCCGCATCTGCGTCTCGAACCGCCAAAGCATCCGCAAGCTTGCCCGCTCGCGTCTCTCCTCCTCCAACGCAGCCTCCAGAGTGTCGACCCTCGGATCATGAAACATGGGTCGGGCAACATTTCTCCGACGGCCGGTCGACGTCGGCAGGGCATTGCCGCCCGTAATCCCCATCCCTAACACTCGGGCTCCTCTCCTTGGATGTCCCCGAGAGGTGACCTCCGCCAAACATCGCACGAAGGGGACGGGCTCGCGGGAGGCGTTCCTTCGGAAACAACGGCGGCTTGATATGCGGCTGAAAAATAAAACAAACAATTATAATCATATACACAATGTAAGGTACATAAATAAATTTACATATTCAAAATCAAGTCATTTAATGGTAGTTTTACTTACAAAGGCGGCAGATCGATCGTCAACCCATTGCGGAGGTTGATCGGGCGCCGTAGAATTCCGAATATGGGTGCTAGCGTAAACATCCACAAAAGTGATATTCGGACCATACTCCACTTTCCTATAAATAAAATAAGCGAGATTATTACTTTGAAATTGTATATATAAATGCAACATTTAAACCGATTTAAAAGCATGCATACACTACATTTACACTAAAACTATGGATTTCATAGCATCAACATTGGCTCCCAGCTAACATACGTACATAAACCTATTTAAAAGCATCCATACACTACTACATTTAAATTAACATACATACCATGCGGTCGTGATGCTCGGCGACCGTGAGCGTCCCCCGTATGCAACGCCGCGACCTCGAGGAGCTGCTCTATTGGCCTTGGCCTGTTCGGATACAGCCTTCGCCGCAGGCGACCCCCAATATTCGCAAAATTGACCAAACACCTCAACGGTCATAAAAGTAGGACACAAGGGCTGTTGTCCCGCCGCGAGCCGAGCAGTATAATAATTTCTCTTCGTGGTACCTATAAAAAATATGAATATCTTGTAAACATATAATGATGACATTATAAAATTAAAAGAGTATAATCATTGTTAATTAAACTAATTAAGGATAGATAAATATGTTACAAATAAAATCCTTAAACGGCTTGTGAGCTCGCTTTCAAAGAAAACATATCTAGCCGTCGCCTCGCCGATGTCTCGGATCCCAATAATATTTAGCCTACAACATATAATGATAACATTACAAAACTAAAAGAGTATAATCATTATTAATTATAACATTTTAATAACAAACTAACATTTAAGTTTTAAATAAAAACCATTAACACATTACCTTAAACTCATCCCACGCATCCTCCTTACGCCTCTGTGGCAATTTTTTCCAGCTTGGGCCAAAACTCGGTCATTTTCCGAGACCGCCGCATTGCCCGATCTTAGTGCCGATGGTGGGGTATCCACCTACCCACCGCCAAGTATATTTATACAATAACATTTTAACTTAAATAATGAATTATATATAAAGCAAAAAGGAACCAACTTATATCAAATTAATGAAGAGTTACTTATCGGTCATAAAGTGCGAGATCCGGACATATATCCTCCCTCGTAATCTACGGTAGTCCGAGTACCGGCCCCGAGGTGGAGCTAGTACTGCCGAGTGAGGGGTCAACACCATCGCTACCGGATCGGGACGGTTGCGTCCCCGCAATCAAAGTGTAAATGGGCTTGGTCCTCTTACCCTTGCCCTTTCTACTAGAACTTCATATGTATTACAGTAAAAATATTAAAATTTATAACTTTAACAATAGGAAACAATATATTCACAATACATCTAAAACTTTAAAGTTCTAATAATCTAAAGCATTCACAATACATATAAAACTTTAAACTATTAATAATATAAAGCATTCACAATACATATAAAACTTTAAAGTTCTAATAATCTAAAGCATTCACAATATATATAAAACGACGGATATTAAAAATAATCTAAAGCATTCACAATACATATGAAACTTTAAAGTTCTAATAATCTAAAGCATTCACAATACATATAAAACTTTAAAGTTCTAATAATCTAAAGCATTCACAATACAATTTTAAACTTTAAACTATTATTAATCTTCGTCCCCATCATCATCATTGGACTCTGAATTACTACAAAACTCGAGTTCTTCATCTTCGTCTTCGGACTACGATGAATCAAACTCTGGTTCCTCTTCCTCTTCCTCTTCCTCTTCCTCTTCCTCTTCCTCTTCCTCTCGATTCATCAATATCAATGTGCGCGAGATGACCCGAACGAGGCGGGGGAGTTGGCAAATTCACCTGGTAAGATATCCTCCTCGGGTTCATCAACATTTTGAGGAATATGAGTGACATCATCTAATGGATGATTAGGCGATGAAACGTTAGGTGGCACGCGGCATTTCATCCTCTTGATAGGGTGCTTCTAATGACGACTGCGTAGTTGTCGACGAGGGTAGGTTGTCAATCATGCTCCTAGCCTTGGTCATCCAAATGACCCACAATCCGTCGGGTCGCGGACGAGGGTAGGGAGTCATGTATACTGTTGTGCTTGAGATGCTAAGATGAAGACGTCGTCGCCATTATGTCTGGACGAGTCCTTTACATCGACGAGGTCAAATATGGCGTGCTTCTTAACACCTCGCACAGCATCCCGCCAATCACAATTGAACAAGACAACACTGTTTCTACCCAAATACTCCACCTCGACTACTTCTTTCAGGACGCCATAATAATCATTCCCTATAAGCTTCACACCGCTATTCCACGTCAATTTAGACAAACCGTAAGCTTTGGTATGAAACACATAGCCATTCACGAAATAACCGTTGTATAAATGAACGTTCAAGTACGGAGATGATGCTAAATGTCTTAACCTCGCGGCTTTGGCATCACCCGGATGTTCAGCTATCTATAAGACAATATTGTAACTAATTTAATACAATTTTAAGATTGAATGTTTAAAGAAGTGTATAGAATAAATTTGAATGAAACGAAATATTTACATATTTCCTTAGCCAGTTTGGAAATTCTCTTTCGTCCTAGTTGCGATGAGTTACGGAGATAAATCTGAGCTAAATCTTCAAACATTACGCAATAGGGTTAAACAAGGCATTTCATATGCGGGTAATTAAACATACATAATTAAATCGACGAGGCGTAAACATAACATCAATGACTTACTTGATATATTCCCAACCTCGTCGCGGTTAAGAAGAACATACGTTTCGACCGCGGCAAACTCTTTAGCGGTTAACGTACGCGTACCAACCCGTTTGCCGAGGCAGACCGGGGGATGAAAATACGAGATGTTTCCCTTAGACGGAAAACCACCATCGTAATTGCGGCCAACCCTAGTCAATCTCGTATCAACATCGGGAGGAAAATATGTTCCGACAAAGGCAACAATCTCATCTATGATAACGGCCTCGAAATTGAGGCCTCGACCATGGCCCTATTGCTCATCTTCCTTTTCAATTGGCCTAGATACCTAAAAGTCATTCGTAGATTAAAACATAAATAATGTTAAAGAAGGTATATTGTTAACGCTCAAATTATTTAGAAATAGAATAAATTCAATTACCTCTCGAATGGATACATCCATCTGTATTGAGCTTGGACCACCGACTCTAGCTTCGTATGCCAAGTGGACCGGTAAATGCTCCATAGAATCAAAGAATGAAGGAGGAAATATCTTCTCAAGTTTGCACAAAGTCACTACGATGCTCTCCTCGAAGCTTTTTCATGTGATCAACACGCGGTGTGGTCGATGTTAACGCTCGGAAAAACTCACTTAACTCTGTTAACGCCACCCCGAGATATTGTCAGGCAAGAGACCACGAGAGCAATCGGAAGTAGCCTATCCGGCAAACGTGGCAATCGTGACTCTTGAGCCCCCGCACTTTCCCTCCTCTACATTGACACGGCTTACCAATGTTAGACGCGTAACCATACCGGAAGCCTTAACTCCTTGAGCCATTTCGGGAGGAGGAGCCTCTTTTCCTTTGTAAGCACGTATTGAGCCATCGGTCTAGCCGGTTTACCATTGACGTCGTATACCAAGTCTAAGGCCGGCCGCCTACATATTTCCTTAAGGTCCTTTCGAGCTTTTCGTTGTCTTTAGTTGTTCTCTTGAAATCCATCAACGTGTTAAAAACATTATCGAATACATTCTTCTCAATGTGCATCACGTCAAGGTTATGTCGAATGAGATTTGTTTTCCGGTATGGCGGCTCCCAAAATATACTCCTCTTGATCCGAGTTATGGGTAGTCCCAAACCCTTGTATTTTGGTCTTGAAAACTTTTTCCCCCACCGAGGATCGGGCAATCTAGATACCTCCTCAGACCGTGTCACCACTTAAACGAATCGGGGCCTCATCATGGTCAATCTTGTTCTTTTTAAACGCATTCTTACGGGTCCTGAATGGGTGGTCCTCAGGAAGAAATTGTCTATGGCAATCGAACCAACATGGTTTTCCGAGTGCGTGAGCGTGAAAGACTTTGTGTCACTCATACAATACGGACGGGCCAACTTCCCGTGGGTGCTCCAACCCGATAACATCCCATATGCGGGGAAGTCATTAGCTTGTCCACATCAACGCAGCCTTCATGCCGAAATTCTCTCGCTTGAAAGCATCCCACGTTTCGACCCCATCCTCCCAAAGCTGCTTCAATTCGTCCATCAAAGGTCGGAGATAGACGTCAATGTTCCTCCCAGTGTTTGGGCCGGGGATGAATAACGACAAGAACATGTAGGGATCACTCATACACAACCGGGCGGAAGATTGTAGGCGGTGGCTATAGCCGGCCAACAAGAGTAAGATTTTGCCCCAGGACCAAACGGATTGAAACCATCAGAAGCAGATGCATGCTTACCGTATATTTCTTGCTTGAGGACGCAAAGTCGGGATAAGTCTCATCAAAGTGTTTCCATGCCTCCCCATCACCGGGATGAATCAACACACCATCTTCACGCAAACTTTCCTTATGCCAACGCATTGCCTCTGCAGTAGATTTAGACGCGTAGAGGCGTTGCGGTCTTGGAATCAACGGCATGTAGCATGGCCCTTATGTGGTACATTTTCTTGTGTTTTGAACTCCCCTCCGACTTGGCTTATATCTACTTTGTCCGCAAATTGAACACTCTGTCTTACGTGAATCTTCCTTGTAGAATAGCATGCGATCATTCTTACACGCATCAATCTTTTCATAACATAGCCCAATCGCCCAACCAACTTCTTTGTCTCATAAAAGTTTGTAACCATCTTATTCTCTTTCGGCAACATCCGCTTAATTGCTTTCATGATACGATTATAGCGGGCGGCTAATATTGCAATCGGCCTTTATGTTAAGGAGCTCGGCCACGGCCTCCAACACACCTTTGATCTCATGACTGGATAGACCTTCTCTTTTGCGAGTCCATAGCATCAATAAATTTCTTGGGCTGCGGGGTTGGTTCTTGCTTTGTTGGTTCTCGACCAATCGAAGGAAGGACCGGTGCATCCTAACCATATCTTCCATATTCAAAGGTGGTTCTTCATTGTCCTGAATAATAGGTTCGGGTTCGGGAGGTACATGAATATTCTCGGGGATTATTCGCAACATTTGTGCGCAATCTCGGCTCACCATGACGGGTCCACCGTTTGTACCCAACTTCAAACCCGTTACGCAAAAGATGTTTCGAGTCTCGATCAAGCTTAGATACTTGACATTACAACACTTGTCGCATGGACACCTAATCTTACCATCCTTATCCATGTGACCGGTTTTATTTAATTGAGCAAATTCAACAAACCCCTTGACCCTCTATAAAACTCGGGATTGATACCGCGTTGATTCGGCAACTTCCGCTTATACATCCAACTACGATCATCGTTAATGAGACATCACTCTGCATTGCAATCCATATATTATACGTACACTCAATTTAATCGACGGATGAAACAAAATCGGGATGTTAATAATCATTGGATTTCATAATATATTAACAGTTTAGAAGTAATTAACGTATTATCATTCCCTAAATTTGAATTACAAACTTAAAAGCAACACGGATCTTCTTAAAATAAATATAAAGCTTCTAACTCATATTTAACAATATATTAACAGTCTTCTTAAAGTGTCTAGGAACTCGTTCCCGCTCCCGAACTCGAATCTCTACTCTTCCTCCGCCTCGGTCCCCGGGAGGTCTTTGGTCTAGGTATGTTGAAAAAGTCGAGTCGGACCTCGTCTAGCTCGGGTATTGTGTGGTGGTGGATCAATCGCCCTGGTAGCTCTCAGCACTGCTCTTTCTGCCTCAAGGCCTCCCTCGCGAGCTATCACTTCGGGATCATTTCTCAAAGCAGCCTCTCCGGATCTCCCGTCTCTCATAATCCGCCGCAATGTCGTCGGTGATTTCATCGGGGTTGCTCTTGGCCTCCATGCCTCTTAATGTCCATTTGGAAGAATAGTACGCCCCAAAAACACTCTCGGCGTCGAGCCTCTATCATCGGTATACGGGGACTGCTCCTCGTACCATGTCGATACTCGGTGGTCGAAATGTGCTACCTCTAGTATGACGGAGTAGTGGTCGTATCGGAAGAAAGCCCTCTAGAAATGCTCTGCCAAAGAAATGTGTAGTCTCGAGGCTCGGTCCATAATCATCGGCATTGTATTAGTCGTCAATCGCTCTCTCAAAGTCCGAATGGTCTGTTCGCGGGTATCCGTCTTGTCTCGCTCACTTTAGAGATGGAATGCAAAAGGATGATACATGTAGTCCCGAAGTCGGACAATAACCGACCCGTCCTGAATATCTCTCATAGTCCGCAATCCCCATGCCGGAATCCAATAGTTCGGGTTTGCGGTCTCATATCGGGCCAAGGCCAACCTCCTATGCCAACTCTCGCAGCGGCATCCCTCAATATCCTGCTTTGTCCGGTCACCCAAGGTAATGCCGTCTCGCCCTCCGGCGTGGCGAGATCAAGCGAAATCTCTCATACGACCCACAATGATAGTAACTGGGCCGCTCGAACCCATGTACTCGGATCCTCCGGCTAATCTATCAATGCCGTGGTATGTCTCCGCTAGCAACAGGAATGATGTCCATCGCTCACGACTGCATTGAATATGCCGGATGTCAACTCCTCGATCACCTCTCGACCGCCCGATGATCTCTAACAGCCGTAGCCGGACACACTCCGATGTAGCCGCAGTAAGTAGTGCGCGGACAGAATGAGCAACATGAATATATCTAAGGAAGTGGATAGATCAAACAACCGGGCCGGGTCCGACTCAATACGGCTATATGAGTCAAGTCTATGAATCTATCGTCAACGACAATGCCCGATACCCGTCTGGCGATAATCCCAAGAATTCGGATAGTTGCTCCGTAATCGATCGTCCGTCTCGAGGAAATGCCACGGTCCTCGACTCACCCACACCCGCCGGTGCTCGAAAATCCTCCATCGTTGGCACCGGATCGTTGTACGATAGGGTGAACACATGTCGCTCCGAATCCCAAAAGCACGAAGGGCCTCGGAGCGCATCCCAATCAATCTTCCAATCTTTTAGAGACCGGATGCATGGCATGCTATACCTCCCGTCAATAAGTTTCCGGTGTTGTTTTTGGTGAAAGCGCGTGAGTTCAAGAATGTCTTGTTGAAATTGAAACTCGCGGAAACAATTTCTCCATTGTAATGCTTCACGCTTTGCCTTAAATTGGGGCCGCTGGGACTTTTTACCTATTAATATTGTGAATAATTGTATCAACAAATCTTGAGCTCTAGTTCAAACTAAACTAAAGGATAATGGTGTCCCTACCTAACCACCTACTCTGTCCTTTAAGTGCATGTTTGATAAACCTATCCCATCCCGAAATGCGTGATTACTATTGTGAATAATTTTAAATATTAATATTTAATTCTTTGTTGTAAAATATATAATTTTACAACGATGAATTAAATTAACATTTATAAACAAGATGAGAGTCGTTATCATCCACAACTATCAAAACCCTATCTCGGCTTAGAACAAGAAAGATAGAGCAAATAAGTTCTTGTCGGTTTGAGCGAAAGGATTTTCTGTTTAATATAGGTTTTCAGTTTCTTTGTCCTCTCTCTAAGAATCTCAAGATCACGGCCATGTCTTGATAGCAGCTCGCTTACTCTTCATCGGTGATATACGGTCACAAGTAAAAACAAGGTAACGGTATAACACCGGTGAAGAGAAAACAGAACTTTCCTCCAATTTTTCAATCTCCACCTTCCATTTACCCAAGATCTGATTGCGAGAATCTTCCTCATGAGCCTGAAAATTTGGCGGTGTTGCCCTCAATCTCACGGTTGCACATGCGAAGCAACCGTGAGATTGAGGGCAACACCGCGCCTTTCAAGCTCATGAGAAAGATTCTCGCAATCGTGATCTCGAGTAAATGGAAGGTGGAGATTAAAAAAATTGAGGAAAGTTTGTTTTCTTTCACCGGGTGTTATACTGTACCTTGTTTTTACTTGTGACCGTATAACACCAAGTGAAGAGTAAATGCATAACCGACAAGAACATGGCCGTGATGTTTGAGATCCTTAGAGAGAAGAGGACGATGAAGCTGAAAAACTCTTATTAAACGGAAAATCCTTTGCTCAAACCGACAAGAACTTATTTGCTCTATATTTCTTGATCAAAGATGGACGGATTTTGATAGGCATGGGTGAGAAAGGCTCTCATCTTATTTATATTTTAAGATGTTAACCACCAACCACAATACCCTAAGGTGCATCTAGGGTGCCGGGATTGATATCGGGCGCTCAAACGTAGGCGATATTACATCACCGTTCGCGATGCCGTCAATCGCCCCAAAATGGGATCTAGAACCATACTAAGGTAGTGTGCGGTTGAATATGTTACATTATTGATACATTCACCCCCTTCCTCCCCTTTGACTTTAAAAGACTTGAAAATTAGATATTTAGTAACTTATCTAATTGTTGCATATGTAACATGTTATGTTTACTAAATATGTAACATGTTATATTTACTAAATATAACATGTTACACCAGTGGAAAATATCAAGTCTATTGCACAAGCATTTGGCCCAAAGATTGAAACTTTAAAAGTAGATTTACTATTATAATTAATCAAAAACAAGAAAATCCCCAACTGCAGTTTTTGTATCTTCTACAAACTGAAGTTGGGGATTTTCTTGTTTTCTGATTAATTGCTAAATCTACTTTCAAAGTTTCAATCTTTGGACCTAATGCTTGTGCAAAAAACTTGAGATTTTCCACTCCAAAGATAACCCCATGGTAGTGGTTGTACGTGATAGTAGTGGGGTGGAAAATATCAAGTTTGCACAAGCATTTGGCCCAAAGATTGAAACTTTGAAAGTAGATTTATTATTATAATAATTAATCAAAGTTTCAATCTTTGGACCTAACGCTTGTGCAAAAACTTGAGATTTTCCACTCCAAAGATAACCCCATGGTAGTGGTTGTACGTGATAGTAGTGGGGTGGAAAATATCAAGTTTGCACAAGCATTTGGCCCAAAGATTGAAACTTTGAAAGTAGATTTATTATTATAATAATTAATCAAAGTTTCAATCTTTGGACCTAACGCTTGTGCAAAAAACTTGAGATTTTCCACTCCAAAGATAACCCCAATGGTAGTGGTTGTACGTGATAGTAGTGGGGTTGGCTTCTATCCCATCCCGAAATACACGCATGAATTGCAAATATCACTTTGTCTACTTGCTTTATAATCGAAAATCAAGAAATTTTGACAAAGATAACCCCATGGTCTCCAAGTGCACGACGTAGACTAGGTCAATATTACACTGTCGATTATAATCGACAGTGTAATCAACCATATATGTCTAGTATACACTCAGAGAACAATAGGATTAATGCAACCGAAATATTTCAACTATCGACAATTCAAGCAATTTTAATAGACAATAATGATATTTATATATATACATATATGTATATTTTTATTTTAATTTTTATTAAATATAACATGTTACATATTTGATTATGAGTACGGTTATTTATCGTTTTCTTTATAGTGGCATATGTTTTCTTCTATTCGTTAATATTACTAAATATGTAACAAAACTAGGATACATAAACTGTATCCTAATTTGTTTCATATAAGGTGCATCTAGGGTGCCAGGATTGATTTCAGGCGCTCAAACGTAGGCGACATAATCACCGTCCGCGATGCCGTCAATCGCCCCAAAATGAGATCTAGAACTAGATGTTCCTAAATTATTTCATCCACAGTTTTCTAACTTATTTGTTTGTAACTGAATATTACGTTTTTAAATTAATTATTACCACCATTTAGATTACGCATTATTCGTTTTTCTTTAGCTCTTTATCAATTATTTTTGTGATTTTCATAGATACTCTTTATTCTCGATTATGGTTCTCAAAGCACATTTTATGATTTCTGTGTACTACACCTTAAATGTTGGTTTACTTATTTACGCGACACGTATATACAGAAACTGTATCCTAGTTTGTTTCATATAAATGGATTTACAAAAATTTTAAAAATGTCTTTGACTTCAGATGCTTTTCCTTTAATGCCCTAATATGTATCCTGTATTGGTTTCTCTACCTCATCAAAAAAAAAAAAAATTGATAAGAAAAGAAGTGTATATATTATCTCTACCTCAACAATTAAAACCTAACTCGTCAATCACAAACTAAGTTCCCTTATAACACGGATGTTGGGAAAGTTAGGAAGAAATCCCCTCATAAGTCTTAACCAAACCATGGCCTACTCTATTTCAGACAAAACAGCTCAACTAACCAAAATTTTTGGTATACCGACCTTCGGTATAACGAAAGTTTGGTACGGTACTACCGTACAGATTATGCATTCTTGGTTGGTACACGGTATACAAATATGAGTTTGGTTTGTGTACCGTGTACCGAGTATATTTTTATAAAAATTAGATGATGTCATGACATAGGCACATTTAACAAAATTTAATAAGCAATGCTAATATTGGTATAACATCAACACTTTTGACAATTCAAGTATTTCGAAGCGATAATGACCCACTTTGCAAAATCATATGTACATACCAAACCAAATGACTATGTTAAGAACTAGGTTAAGAAAAGAAATGGAACATTTTATTTATTAACTTTACTAGGTTAAGAACTAGAGTTTTAGAATCTAATACTTCAGAAAATGCAAGTGTCAGACCATAAACACTTTTGGCCAAGGCATTTAATCAAGGCATTTAATCAAAATTGTTACTTGACTAGAAGAAAACCAGTTCAACCAAGCTTCACTTTAATTACATTCTACAAGACCTATTCGCTTAGAAATCACTAGGACACCAATGATCGAACTTAGGGGTAAACTGTCACAGCACAACGATAAAAATCACACCATTGTTTTGAACAGTGGTGTGAATAGTTCCATTCGCGGAAATGACCATTTTGCCATCATTATAAATGAAAAGAGGGATTATATGGTTTATTTATATTCAGGATAGGATTGGGTGGTGGTAAAATTGATAATTTTATATTTTAGTATGTAGTTTTGATTAGGTTGATTTATTTTCAGGATAGGATTAGGTGTTAAAATTGATAATTTTATATTTTAGTATGTAATTTTGATTAGAACGAGGAATTATAACTTAATTTTCTCTTATATAATTTCTTTCAAGTCTCAACCCAAAGTAGAATGAAAAAAAAACTTTCGATCTCGAAATAGATAAAATCAAACCCTAATAAATTCTAAAAACAATATAGAAAGTATATATGCAAGCAAAACGCACGATTTTATATACAAGCGGGAGCATTTAGCAAAGCAAGTGGTTCTCTTTCAAAAGACTGGTGCCTAAAACATGACCGGAGAATCAACAGTAATACAATCAAAACTCAAAATCGATTCAACATCGACAAGCACAACACTAACCCATCGGTCGAGATTCAAAATTAAATCGAAATGGGAATAGAGATAGAACAGAGTAAGAACAGAGAGAGAGAATTTGAGAGAAACACGGTGAGAAATCGAAACCAACTAAAATTCACAACAAATTAACACCCTATCCTCGAATTAGAACTACTTATTTGAAAGAAATCGAAACATTTACCTTGATTTGATTAGAGCAAGAGAGAGAAACACGGTGGAGAGGCGGCGGACGGATCCAGACGGCGTGAGAGCTCGAGCGGACGGTGAGGCGACGGCGATGAGGCGACGGCGATGAGGCGACGGCGGTGAGGCGATGGCGATGAGGAGACGGCCGGCGGCGTGAGCTTCTTCTTCTAGGTCAGTCGCTTCTTCTTCTAGGTCAGTCGCAGAGAGATGAGAGATAGCGGGAAGAGAGAGAGGGAAATATTTGGCGTAATTGATTTCTGAGAAATAAACTGTGTATTTATAATTTCCACCAGCGACGGAATATTCCGCCGCTAAATATTAATTATAGCGGCGGAAATTAAATTCCGACGCTATAATTAATATTTAGCGGCGGAATATTCCGTCGCTGTTAAATCCGACGCTAAACGATACGTACGCTCACCTGGATCGATGACATGTCACTCCCACCGACGGTAATTTCCGCGTGATTTTAAATTCGACGGAAATTTCCGCCGCTATAATAATAATAATAATAATAATAATAATAATAATAATAATAATAATAATAATAATAATAATAATAATAATAATAATAATAATAATAATAATAATAATAATAATAATAATAATAATAATAATAATAATAATAATAATAATAATAATAATAATAATAATAATAATAATAATAATAATAATAATAATAATAATAATAATAATAATAATAATAATAATAATAATAATAATAATAATAATAATAATAATAATAATAATAATAATAATAATAATAATAATAATAATAATAATAATAATAATAATAATAATAATAATATTATTATTATTATTATTATTATTATTATTATTATTATTATTATTATTATTATTATTATTATTATTATTATTATTAATAGCGGCGGAAATTTCCCTATACCCTATGCCCTATGCCCTATGCCCTATGCCCTATGCCCTATGCCCTATGCCCTATGCCCTATGCCCTATGCCCTATGCCCTATGCCCTATGCCCTTAGAGTTTAGGGTTTAGGGTTTAGGGTTTAGGGTTTAGGGTTTAGGGTTTAGGGTTTAGGGGTTAGGGGTTAGGGTTTAGGGGTTAGGGTTTAGGGGTTAGGGTTTAGGGTTTAGGGTTTAGGGTTTAGGGTTTAGGGTTTAGGGTTTAGGGGTTAGGGGTTAGGGGTTAGGGGTTAGGGTTTAGGGGTTAGGGTTTAGGGTTTAGGGTTTAGGGTTTAGGGTTTAGGGTTTAGGGTTTAGGGGTTAGGGGTTAGGGGTTAGGGGTTAGGGTTTAGGGTTAGGGTTTAGGGTTTAGGGTTTAGGGTTTAGGGTTTAGGGTTTAGGGTTTAGGGGTTAGGGTTTAGGGTTTAGGGTTTAGGGTTTAGGGTTTAGGGTTTAGAATTTAGGGTTTAGGGTTTAGGGTTAGGGTTTGGGGTTTTTGGTTTAGGGTTTAGGGTTTAGGGTTTAGGGTTTAGGGTTTAGGGTTTAGGGGTTAGGGGTTAGGGGATATAAGAATTGCAAGGGTTCTTGTAGCTATTCCCAAATTGGTAAATTGCATACAATTTTAAAATTTTTATCCAAAATAAAACAAAAACAAGATTAGTCCAAAACTATGAACTAACCAACTATTAGACAACACTCTGGAGATTATTGTCTCATAAGTCATAACTAATTAAGATATCCAGAAAATAAAGACCCACATCATTACTGCTGAGCACACCGCACTCTCTCGGCCCCCACCACCGCGCATGTCATCATCTACATCGTAAGCTTCAATGTTGACATCGTGAAGGGTTGTCTCCTCGCACTCATCAAGCTCCATATCCGTCTTCTCGCGATGAAGGCTTAGGAGGCAGCACACCCTCTAGGGCCTTGCATTGCTCGGAAGTCAAGGAATCTGGGAAGTCGACCGAGAAATGGATGTATAATTTGCCCCTCATGAATGGTCTTTGGTACATTGGCATCCCTTCGTCATTTATTGCCTTGAATTGATCTGGCTTAACAACTTCTCCAGGTTGGGATTTGATGAGGAGCTGCCTGTTATCTAGATGAGTCAAGATAAATTGGAAGCCACATAATGCCTCGCAGTGGTCAACGCGTGCTCGACAAATATGTCATCACCCTTTCGCTTGAACTTTGGGTGCTCTTTCTATTGTAGTACAAAGACTATGTCGCCAGGAAGAGTGTCAGGGTATAGGGTGTATAGGGTATAGGGTTTAGGGTTTAGGGTTTAGGGTTTAGGGTTTAGGGGTTAGGGTTTAGGGGTTAGGGTTTAGGGGTTAGGGTTTAGGGTTTAGGGTTTAGGGTTTAGGGTTTAGGGTTAGGGGTTAGGGGATATAAGAATTGCAAGGGTTCTTGTAGCTATTCCCAAATTGGTAAATTGCATACAATTTAAAATTTTTATCCAAAATAAAACAAAAACAAGATTAGTCCAAAATTAGGAAACTAACCAACTATTAGACAACACTCTGGAGATTATTGTCTCATAAGTCGAACCCAGATTCGGACCCAGACAGGAAGGGAGAGAATTGAAATGTGGAATTACACGAAATTAAAGATGAAATAGCACCGTGGTAAGAGCGGCTCGATATTTGTTTTTTCAAATTCAATTGCCGGAGAGAGAGAGAGAGAGAGGATGGGAGTGAGGGATTTAGAGGCTAGGTGTCCGATTAATTTGGTTTGAAAGTTTGAATTGGATTATCCGCTTGTTGTTCGTTCGGAAATTTTGAAATTTTAAATGAGCGCCAAGAAGAGTGTCGAGCTTCATCGGCTTCTCCCCGGGAATGTAATTTTCTGTCCATTTTTGCATACCCTTCTCCACAACCACTTCCAAGACCTTCTTCTCCTGTACAACCATTTCGCCCTTGCATTGTGGGCAGCGGTCTTTCTCCTGGAAATTTTGAATTTTTTTTTTATTAAACACCGACGGAATATTTCCGTCGCTGATAAATAAAAAATTATTAAATTATCAGCGGCGGAAATATTCCGTCGGTGTTTATTAAAAAAAAAAAAGCATTTAATTTCACCGTCGGAAATATTCCGTCGGTGTAATATTTCGAAAAGAAAAATAAAAAATATTTTAATTTCAGCGTCGGAATATTTCCGACGCTGATAATTAAAAAAAAAAAATGATATATTTTCACCGGCGGAATAATTCCGTCGCTGTTAAAGATTTAGCGGCGGAATATTCCGTCGGTAAATCAACCGCCAAATTAGCGGCGGAAATAAACGAATATTCGAGGAATATTCTTTTTAGCGGCGGAATTTAGCGGCGGAATTAAATTCCGTCGCTAAATTTGACGCCAAAATAATTCCGACGCTAAATACTATATTCCGTCGCTAAATAGCGACGGAATCTGTCCGTCGCTGTTATTTCCGTCGCTAAATGACCTGTTTCTGGTAGTGAACTTTTCGTCCCCCTCAATGCTTTGAAGAAGGGGAGAGACCTCTCTGCTGACTTTGATATGAAACGACCAAGAGCTGCTACCCTTCCGTTAAGTCGCTGCATCTCTTTGACACTGGTGGGAGCCTTCATGTCGACTAAAGCCTTGATTTTTCTCGATTAGCTTCTATACCCGTTGAGATACCATGAACCCAAGGAACTTTCCAGCAGCTACACCAAATACACACTTGCTAGGGTTGAGCTTCATGTCGTTTGCTCTTAAATTGGCGAACGTTTCCCTTAGGTCGACCACGTGACGTCCAGTCTTTGTTTTGATGACCATATCGTCGACGTAGGCCTCCATGTTTCGGCCAATTTGAGAAGCAAAGACTTTGTTCACCATCCTTTGATAAGTTGCTCCTGCATTCTTCAATCCAAATGGCATCATGTTGTAGCAAAGATGCCTCCACCGCTTGAAATGCCGTCTTGATTATGTCGTCCTCATGCATCTTAACTGGTGGTAACCTCGAGTAAGCGTCGAGGAAGGCGAGGGTTGAGTGACAAGCAATGGAATCGACTAGCTTGTCGATTCTAGGAAGGGGATAGCCGTCCTTGGGGCAAGCAAGATTGAGAGTGGTGAAGTCGACACACATCCGCCATTTGCCGTTTCGATTTCTTCACCATGACCACGTTGGCCAACCACGTTGTATGAGTGGCCTCTTTGATTATCCCCGCATTCAAAAGTTTTTGTACCTCGGTTTTTATGGCCTCTTCCTTGTCGCGAGCAAAGCTTCTCAATTTTTGGGGTCTAGGCTTTATGGTCGGGTTGACTTCCAGCCCGTGAATGCCGACCTCCTCCTTGATTCCCCTCATGTCTTATACCCTCCATGCGAAGACATCATTACTTTCCTTGAGTAGCTCGATGATTTCTCGCTCGCTCCTCAACCGATAGCCGCTTCCCAATCCGAATTTTTGGTCGGGGTAAGAAAGGTTGGTGATTACCGACTCTAGCTCATCCACAGCCTTCTAGCTCGGTCCATCCCCGAATTGCAGTCTAAATGATTATCTCCTTAACCCTTTGTCTCTCCTCGGCCCTCAGATGTGGAGCCTCTTCTGCTATCATATCATCTAACTTGTCTGCAACCTCGCTGGTGGTGGCCCCCGAGTTATTGTCGAGCTGGAGGCATAGGTTGCCTATGATGACTTGGTCGACCATAACTACATCTGAATCGACCTCAGTGGTGTTAGAGTGACGTGTCGACTCAAGCATGACCTCGTCATTTGAGCGATAGGTCGACTCTTCCACGTCGGTGATTGTTGACAGTCTGGTAGTCTTGGTGACTGATTGAGACAACTTTAAATAACCGTCTGCAGTCTCGATTTCCAACTCCCTTTTCTTTCTTTCTCTGAGAACATGATCAAGGTAGGCTCGAGCTGTGCCTTGTACACACCCTACTCCAGCGGGTGTAGGGAACTTGACTCGCTGATGAGGGATCGATGCGACCATTCCAAGAGCGACCTGACCTGGGATACCAAGTATAGCGGCATAGTCACTATTTACATCAATTACTATAAATTGTACCTTTGATACGATCCTGAGGGGGTGTTGGCCTAGGTCGACATCGAGCTCTATCTTGCCTTTTGCATCAACTCGATGATTGGTGAAGCCCTCCAACCTGCCATCATATCTCTCCAACTGCTCATCATTAAGACCCATTTCTTTAAAAGTTTTGTAGAACAAAATATCCTTGCAGGCCCCCGTGTCGACTAAGAGTCTGCTCGTCGTACATCCGTCTATGAGACCTGGGATGACGAGAACTTGTTCTCTAGCTGCCATGTTAGTAGCCAACTCATGGGGATAGAAGCTGATCGCTTCATCTCTGACTTCCCTTCTGGGAGGTACATGTGGGGCCTTGTTGAGTTGGAAGATCTTGTGCTTGATGGCCGTGTTGCTTGCTTGCTCTGTAATGACCCCCAGGTTCAATCTAGGTTGCCTAGGTCCTATTTGTCCGCTCGCTTGTTGCTCGCCTCCACCAGTTTGGGTCCTTTTCACGTAAGCCTCAAGTCTCCCCTGGTCGACCATTCTTTGTATTATGCGCTTCAAACCCAAACAATCTTCTGTGAGATGTCCAGTGTCCTTATGGTAGTCACAATATTTGCTGTTGTCCCTCCTAAACTTGTTGCCTGGATTCATTGGGACTGGAGGAGCCAGCTCGACGGCGTTCATAATTTACATTCGACTCACCGTAAGGGGAGTGAAAGCCTCGGGCACTTTCTCTGTTGCCCTAGTCCTGTTCTTTCCATTTTTATTATTTCCTCCGTTCTTGTTGGAGTCCTTTTTATCATCGCGACCTCCACCTTGGGGCTTTTACCATTCTTTTTCTCTTTCCTTTCCTCAAGAAGAGCGACATTATACACCTTCTCAAACAACTCCTGTTGAGTTGTTACCGTCTGGCTTGTGAGTTCATAATCCATGTCTGCGAGGAAATACCGTTTCGGAAGCAATTAATGACTTCCTATCGGTGAGGTCTTCCTCTATCTTATCAACCATTTCCTTAAACTTGGTGAAGTAGCTCATCGAGCTTTCATTCTTCGCTTTGCACCAAGTTATTCGGATCGGTGACAGTTATCTTCCGAGCTCCTGCGATCGAAGCGATCCAAGAACTTTGTCTGAAGCATGTCCAAGTAGTGATGCTACCGCGACGGACCGTTGAACCAAGTTAAGGCCGCCCGGTGAGTGTGCTTAGGAGGGCTTTGCACATATTGTCGTCCTCATTGGCGACAAAACACTTGGTGGCCTCCCGGATGTGCTATATGACTCCTTGCGTTGGTCGACCAGAATACTTCTCCGTAAGTGGCAACTTTGAAAGTAGGAGGAGGTCGACTATCTCTCGATTTCTTTGGATAAAGGTCGAAGAGCAAAGTCAATTCGTTCGACCTTTCCGGTCTCTTTTTCTTCTCCTCCTCCCATTGTTCGAACTTCTTTTTCATCAATAGCCATTCCCAGCATCGGGTCTTTCATCTCCCGGAGGGGCGCAAAGATTTGACTTCGGCCTTCACTTCTAGGGAGTCACCCGCCTACTCCTTCGTCCCCGTGGGAATTGGTCCTCTCTCGATCTTACCTGGAGATCTATGCACATTACTTCTTTGAGGCGACCTGCGCCTCTCGGCCTGAATGGCGACTGCGCTGTTATCTCCATGTGGCGACTGCGCCTTTCCCCTCTACGGGCGACTGCGCCCATTCTGTCTCTATGAGATCCCGACCTCTGCGTCTAGCCGGCGAAACACTGCATTTCTATTTAATTGAGTCCTCAAATCAGATTGAGCCTCCTGCTCCTGTTTACATTGAGGCTAGCCCTTAAATCGTTCTTGGGCACGTGAACAATAGTGGGAGCTCGACGAACTATCCTGTCCCTCACCATTTTGTCCCACACCTTTATTTGGCATGGCACTCCCGGCCCTGTTGTCCATTAGAGACACAGTACGTGCCACTCTTTCGAGCGCACGTCGGCTGTTACGCCTCTTCCATGGCTATCAAGTCGGCCGAGAATGCGAGCTCGCTCCAACATCATCTCCTTCTTGCTCGTGGGGTTGGTGGAGGGGCACATACATTTCCCACATTCACTGAGCAGTGGACGTTTTGGAGGAGGTGGAACTCCTTGCCCATCCATATGCCTTTTCCCTCTCCTTGTGTCGGGCAATCCCACGCCATCAACGACAGCTGGTAGAGCGTGTGGCCTACCGTGGGGATGATTCGGTGGGGAGGAGGCAAGTTAAGGTTCTCGGCGTTTGCGTTCAAGTTGTTGTTGTTCACTTCTTCATGCCCAAGTGAAGCCTCGGATACGTGTCCTTACGAAGTCACCATTGTTGCGGGTTGATAGAGTTTTCGAGGTCAAGTTTAAAGCACGATTCCGCAATGGAACCAAACCGATCTTTGCGGGAATTGTGCTTATCAATCTTCCTCCACGTGGCGGGTGATCACCTGGCTCCTTGACACAGAAATCGAGAACCACGACTAGCCGGATGTGTCTCGGCGAAGACGCTCGGGCGTGAGAGTAAGATCACAGTTGTATAAAGCTCAAAAATGTATTGAATATGGAATTCAGATAACAAAATGGCAGTTACCTCTTCACCGTCGGTAGTGACGAAGTATTTATAGTTGATGTAGGTAGTTTAATGACGGGGCTACATGAGCTCCGAAATTATAGCGGCAGTTATGTTCATGGGAACGTGCCTGTAACCGTCCCTGATTTGTAGGGATGCTGTTATGGAAAGATTGACCCACGTGCGTCATCACATGTTAGGTCGACACTTGATAATTAGGTCGAGGTCGCCACTTGTAGAATGGCCGACCTGACTGACGGGTAGAGCATGGTTCGTACCCGAATTATGATATGGATCACGAGGTCGGACTAGGTTAGGTCGGGACCTGATAGGTCGGACCATGGGCTTAGTCGACTGATACAAGAGATGGGCTTTGGGCCTTGTTATGATTGAGTCAGCCTCATTGAGAATGTGATGGCCAAGGCTGCTTGTGATTGGGCTTTACTCCTTTGGCCCAACTCGACACTTTTGGTATGTTCAAGGCTATTAGTATTTAATATGTATTGATTGTTTTTCGTAATACGTGTGAAAATGTTAAAACTACAAATATTTTTGGACGTAGGGAGTATAATTAAAATCATACCTTTAATACCTTATATTGTTGTTCTTATTCTTAATCAAAAGAGTTGGTATTTGAAAAAAAATCAGATTTTTCTACACAATTATTAAAATGTAAAAAAAAAAAAAAGAAATCTTAAATGAATTGAAACTGGAATTAGACTACTAGATCGATATCAGTTTTTATATTTAAATGTGCGTATGTTAAAACGAGTATTAGTGCTTTTATGCTAGTGTTAGTTTTAAATAACATCAATGTTAAAAAGTGATAATATTTGTATTTTTTAGTGTCAGTGTTAGTATTACATAGGGGTATAAATGATTCGGTTTGGGTCAATTTACGGGTCGAACCATTAGTTATCGGTTTGAAAATTCTCAAACCGATCCGAACCATGAAAAAATTCAAATCGAACCGAACCAAACCGCCATGGTTTGGTTCGAACCCGGATTTGATTTTACGGTTCGAATCGCGTGTTTAAACCACAATTCAAACCACGGTTTAAACTATAAAATAAAACATTGTTTAAACCATTAATTAGAATATGATTTCAGAGTACACAATTTATTGTCATGTTTGTTTAAATTTTCCAAACATAACAGACATAAAAGATTCAATATTTAAATACAACTTGAAATTGTGCTTCAATATTTATGATAAAAACATGCAATTTGAGTATTTATTATGACATGTGCTAAATAGTGAATTAACATTATTACAAGAATATTAACCAAAAGAAAAAAGGGTTATGGGCTAAAACTAATTAATATCGAACGATTTGGTGGTTTGATTTATTGGTTCGGTTTGATGGTTCGGTCTCGGGGTCTCGAACCGTGGTTTGGGGGTCCAAACCCCAGATCAACCCGAACCACACAGTTTGACAATTTTTTAAACCGAACCAAACAACAATTGCTTGAAAACCGAACTAAACCGTATATTTTGGTTTGGTTCGGTTTCAATTCGCGGTTTGAACCCAACCAATTACACCTTGTCAATAGTAACGTAAATGAAAATATCAGTAATATTAGTATTAAAAAGTGTCAGTTGTATTGTTAAAGAATGTCAGTTGCAGTTTTAAAAAGTGTCAAAATATATTAATAAGTTTTGATTATTTACAAAAATAGCACCACACAATTTTAAATGAAACACCACGTTTAATTTTTTTTTTTTCACTTAATTACAAATGTAAACACTCGATTTGAAAATAATTTTTTTCTAATATTTTGGCAATCCTAAATTGCTACTCAACAAAAAAATTTGTATGTCCAATTTTCTTTCATTCTTTTTTTTTATAAATATAAAATGCATTTGGCTAAAAATTTAAACAAAAAAATGTAAAAAAATTATATTTAAATAATTATATATTTCATTTTTAACCTTTGATGTAATGGAAAAATTAGAATATTTTTAATTGGAATGAAAGTTTTTTCAAAAGCATTAAAAAATTTTCTTTCAAAAACATAATACTAAAGATATTACTCCATTCAATTAGGTTTAATATTCTTATTTCCTTTTTTAATCTGTCTAATTTAAGATTTTTAGTTGATTTATTTCGCAAAATTGACAATGAAACTCACTTGCTATCTCACAATAACAATTAATTTACTATTTATTCTATTTTCTTACCGACTTTCTTTCTTATACTTTACTTTTCATATTCACAACAATTTTTTTTAATCTCCGTGTAAAAAGTCAAAATGAACATTAAATCGAAACGGAGGGAGCATAAATTTGTTTGATATAGAAAATTTGGTCACTTTTAAAACGTGTATTATGTGTTGGTGTTTAAAAAAAACTAATTTTTTTTCGAATCTAAAGAAAAATCATTTTTACGCTAACAATTAATAATACATGCAATGACATTCTTTTTTACTGACATTTTTTTACACTAACACTGATATTTTTTTATAATGACAATTAATAATAGGGTTAATGACAATTTAGGGTCTGTAGTATAGAGGCGGTACCACATTGGGGCCTGAAGTCTTAAAACTCTCTCTCTCTCTCTCTCTCTCTCTCTCTCTCATTAACCCAAAAATTAAAAAAACCCACATCCCCACCCCTTTTCTTCCTTCCCCCAAACCCCACCCCCACCATCCTTGCCACCTCCATCCACCACACCATCCCAACCCAAACTACCCCACCACCTCAACTTCCTCTCCACTCTCGCCACCTCCATCCACCACACCACACCATCCAAACCAAAACCCTCTACCTCTCCACCCCACAAAAGCCCCATTTTACAGCAAATCCACCACCACACCCAACCCCAATCAAGAAGTCGACGGCGACAGTGGGATATTTGGGGGGTGGTGCTGGGGCTTTGTGATCCCCGGAGGATGGCTCAGTGAGGCTCGGCGGTCTACAAAGCTCTGGCTGCGCTTGGCAAAGGCAGCAGACCGTGAGTTCATCACTGCTTGAGCCACTGCTGCAGAAGAATTGAACACAAAGGTCGTGGGTGCGGGTTTTCTAACGATGGAGGATGAGTAGTTTGGTGAAGGGTAACTGGATCGAAGTTGGTTCTGGCTCATTTGAAGCCCAGTTGGGGATTGCAATTGGGTTGACATTCTTGGTGATAAACCCTGCATTTGAGATCCAAAAACATCGTCAAGATTAGCAGGATTCATCTCCCCAAATCGATTAATGTTGGCATTGTTGTTGCTGCTCCACATCGATGGAGAAGATGAACGGCTTGAAAGATCATTAATCAATTGCTGTCTTTGTTGGGTTCTTATACTTTCCAAGCCAAGAGTTTCTAGCTCCAATTCGAAATCACGGACATTCAAAGCTGTCTTGATTGGTGTTTTATTGGTAGTGTTAGTGAGTGATGGCAGTGGGGGAAATTGGGGAACGAGATGAGGGGAGAGGCCGGAGGAGGAGGCTGGAGAAGGAGATGAAATGGGAAAGATTTTTCTTTTTTATTTTTTGATAATATTAGTATCTTTTATTTTTATTTTTATTTTTATTCATTATGTAATTTATTTTAGCCAACTTATAATTGTAAAACTATAAAATGTAAAATTAAGTATTAAAACGAAATATTTAATTTTAGTTTAGGTATAATAACTCTTACTACATTATTCCATCTTTAAATATATGATTAGTAATTTTTTTCTAAATATTTATTTTATTTAATCTATTTTTATTTATATATTTTATAAAGTATCAATTCTAAAATAATTAGTAATTTTTTTGAAGCAAAATAATTATTAATTTAAATTATTAGAAAAAAAACTAAATATTTTTATTTATTATTTTATAGGAAAAATGTCAATTTAGGGCCTGAAGTCTGGGCTGAACGCGAAATGACCAAAATGCCCTCACTGAATATCACATGCCTCGCACATGGTCACTTAACGGGGTTTTTTAACGTTTTCCGTCAAAAAGCCCCGAATTGATCAAAATTGTAAATTCGGGCCCCAAATTGATAGTTTTAAGACTTCAGGCCCCAATGTGGTACCGTCCCTAGACTACAAGCCCTAAATTGTCATTAACCCTTAATAATACATGCATTGACAATCTTTTATAACATTTTTTAAAACTAACACTTAACAATTTTTTTATACTAACATTGGCACTTTTTTACACTGATACTTAATATAACATGCACTGACGCTATTTACACTGACATTTTTTTTACATTAACAATGACACTTTTTTATATTGGAACTTAATAATATATGCAATGACACTATTTAAACTGACATTTTTTTACACTAACACTGTCATTTTTTTACATTAACACTTTTTTAGACGTGCTTTGACACTTTTTTAGACATGAATTGACATTTTTTAGACGTGAATTGACATTTTTTTACACTTATGCTGACACTTTTTTTTTATAATGGTTGACCAACGAAAAGAGGAGAAAAAGAAATTATACCATGGTATTCGACAATTAGGTCAAGAAAATTTTCAAACAAATTGATTAATACAGTTGCCAGATTAGAAAATCTATTCCAACCTATAATGATTTCATCTCCAATTTCGCTGATTGACGATTAAGTACATCGACAATTCATCGAAAATTGATCGGATGCAGTCGGAAATACCGAATACTAAGGTGTTCCAGAAGAAGACTAGCGGCACTGGCGCCGACTAGGGATGACAACGGGTTTAGTTCAGATCGGATCAGGTCTGATCCGAATACTAAAATCCCTTATCCGAACCTGAACCCGAACCCGATCCGAACCTGCTTGATCCATGCCGAGGCATTTAAAAAAAAATCACAGATTCCTCTTATCCTATTAGAACAGTCAAATTGGAACAAATAAAATAACCAAACAATAGAGAGACAAGCAGAAAAAAATCAAAGTAACCAAACAATAGAAAAATAAAATAAAAAATCATGGACTAACCTCAAATTCCTCTTATCTTGTTCTTGCTCTGTTTTTCTCATTTATGTTGTTGTTGTTATGCTTCTTGTTCTTCCCGTTCTCATTTTTATCATTCCCATTCTTTGAATTCAACCCTCTTAGAGTGAAATTGGTATTGTTGAGATTGAGAGACGAGCGGAGATAGAGAGACGAGGGCGGAGAGAGAGACGAGCAGATAGAAAGAAGAGCGAGAGAGAGAGAGAGAGGCGAGCGAGAGAGAAATAGCAGAGAGAGGGAGAGACCGGATAGAGAGAGAAAGAGAGAGAGGCGCTTTAGCGGATAGAGAGAGAAAGAGAGGATATATATAAAACCTAATTTCTAATTTTCAGTTATATACATGGATCGGGTCAGATCAGTAGTGGTACCGAATTCGATCCGAACTTGATCGGGTCATAAAAAATTGAAACCATATCCGAATTTTTCGGATCGGATCGCATGCGGTACGGATCGGGTTCTGTCAAATTGCCATCCCTAGCGCCAACGAAGCCGAAAAAGGACGCAGCTTCGTCGCCGCTGAGATGAGCGCTCTAATTTTTTTTAAAAAAAAATGTTTTTTTATTAAAAAAAGGCATTTTTTTTGTGAGATTTTGGCGTGTATTATATATATATATATATATATATACTCCCTCCGTCCCACTTCACTTAAGAAAACTTTCCATTTTGGACGTCCCACTTCACTTAAAATCCACTTCACTTAAGAATTCCCAAAATGGAAACCTTAAATCACTATTCTCTCCACTCATTCTCTCTCCTACATTATTTTAATACTCACAACACCATTATAATTACTATTCCCTCCACTCATTCTCTCTCCTATTTAATTTTTCACACTCACAACACTTTTTCCACTCATTCTCTCTCCTAATATTATAATAATATTCCTTAATTCCCGTGCCATTTCAAAATTTTCTAAGTGGGCTGGGACGGAGGGAGTATATATTAAAAAAAAAAACTGCAATTGGGTCTGATTTGAAAAAGGCCTACAACCAACCAAATATGGCCTCAGCCAGGCCCAGCCAAGCAAGAAAGCCAAGATCCAATTTGTTTATCTTTTACAGTAACATTTCTCTTCGAGCCATAATTATTTCTGTTGAAATGATTAATGGGTTATAAACTTATACTCTATCCATGTCTATGTACCTTCTTATTTCTTTTGCGTTAATACAAATAAATTTTGAGCAATAAATATAAATTGATTGAATAAATTCTGATCAATATCTATAAATTGATTTAATTATACTAATGTAAATCTAAAACTTGTGTAATTGAAACAATATCAACAATAATATACCTTCCAGCATTGTATGCACACACTTGCCATTCAAGATCATAGAAATAAAAAAAATAAAAAAACAGATAATCAAATCGATGACAAAAAAAAAAAAAAAAAAAAAAAGTGTCTAAAGGAGAACAACAATGGTTTCTAGCTAGTTAAAGTTTAAGATCAAACGATTCATACTAATTTTTCAAAACGAATTTCGAACTAGATCTTGATTCACTACCGCAAGATGCAATCCAAGAAATTGTAATGAACGGCATCGAGTGAAAAAAATAATGATCATGTCATCAAAATACATAGAGAGTCAAGATCATAGGTCATGTTCCATTTTGAACTCCAAGTGGAAGATGACTCAGATAATCAAAACAAAAATCAAAGTTTACCTAAGTAAATGCTCTCCACTTTCTCTTATTTTCTGTCTTTTAGGTTTAGTTTTCGTTTGTTTAGAGTAAAACATTTTTCGAAAAATGATTTCCAGGAAAATATTTTTCGAAAAATGAAAATATTTTTCGAAAAATAAGATAAACATGTCTTTGACTAACATTTTCCGGTGCGAAACAAACACCGGAAAATGGGGAAAATGTTTTCCGGAAAACATTTTCCCCCAAACAAACAGAGCCTTAATGTAAATTTAACCATTTTCGAAATTAGTATAGTCGTAAATGACTCAGATGAATCAAAACAACATTTGAAAAAACAAATGAATCGGACAAGGAATCGGCCAGCTGCTTTAGCTTTCGTCGTTCTCTTTGAACTCTCCTTTACACATTACCAACTGTAATATCGACAAACATGGATTCCTTTCTTCAATCCACTCTAATATTCAATTACATTAATCAGTATCCCATTTTTATTTAACCCCATTTATAAATAACCCGTCTCCCTTTCTCCTCTCTCATCCCCCTCTCTCCCTCTCTATCTCTCTCTCTCTCTCTCTCTCTCTCTCTCTCTCTTGATTTTCTTTCTTCACTGCCATGGCTGCCAAATCAGGTAATTCTCAAGTTCTTCTTTAATGGGATTCTTTTTTTCGTTTTTTTTTTTGTATTTAATTTAGATTAAGTTGGGTACATATTTTTCTTGTTGCAGAGATTGAGAATGGCCAAGAATTAAGTGTTCATGTCTTTTCATCAGCATCTGAGGTGTGTGAACTTAAAGTTTTCAAAAACCCTAATCCCCATAAACTTTTGGTCTTGATTTCCTTATTGTTTGTTATTTGAGGCAAATTTAGGGTTTTATTTGTTCCATTTGGGCTATCAATTGTTTCTTCTTGAGATATGATCAAGCCATTTCTTGAATATTGAGGTAAAGTAAAATGTAACTTGGGAGTTTAAACAATAGAAACAAGTTAAAGGTGACATGTATAATGCTAATGCATTTATGAAGTGATTTAAGGATCTTGAATGTGAAAAGTGCCTTGCTATGGGAAACAGTTTCAGTGCAATTTTATCACCGTAAATGTCGCATTTCTAAATAAGGAAACAATTTCAGTGCAATTTTATTATCATCGCACAGGCAATATACAAACAAGTAAAGCACACTTTTTAAAAACATTCACAAGTCAAATAACGAGATAAGACATTTATTATGATACAAAGAGAGCATGAACTTTGAATTGAAGAGGGCCGATGAGATCACTTGAAGATGCTGAACTAAAAGCAAACCGAGAATCATTACTAAAAGCAAACTGATAATCATTCGAAGATACTTTCAGTTTGGAACATGTCTGTTTCCGAAACCTATAATCTATGATTTAGTTCCCATTAATTAATTGTTTTTCTGTGTTGAATAGTTGCTTGAGAAGTTGCATGAGAAGTGGAATTCAGTGAAGCCACCATATCCAGCAATGTATTCAAGTGTTTATGGAGGAATCATTCTTGATCCAGCACTCATGGTTATCCCAATAGATGATCACATGGTTCACAGAGGCCATGGTGTCTTCGATACAGCTATCATTTTAGATGGGTACGAGCGCTTACTCTCTAATTCATGATTTTCTCTAACTCAGCATCAAGCAATAAACTTGAAATTAACCACCAAAAAAAGGGCGGGAAAAAGGAAAAGAAAATAATATGTTTGTAATCTTGTTGTTGCACAGACACCTCTATGAACTGGATGCCCACCTGAACCGCTTCCTTATATCAGCATCAAAGGCTAAGATTTCATCTCCCTTCCCTCAATCAACGCTCAGAATGATTCTTATACAGCTTACAGTAGCCTCAAAATGCAAGAAAGGAACTCTGAGATATTGGTTAACAGCGGGGCCTGGGGATTTCTTACTCTCACCTGCAGGTTGCCCGACACCTGCATTTTATGCGGTTGTAATTGACGAAGACTTTGGTCAGTGCAAGGAAGGGGTAAAAGTCATAACATCAACTATCCCCATGAAGGTGCCGATGTTTGCAACTAGTAAAAATGTCAATTATCTACCTAATGTCCTTTCAAAAATGGAAGCTGAAGAGAAAGGGGCATTTGCGTCAATTTGGGTTGATGAAGAAGGTTACATTGCTGAAGGTCCTAACGTGAATGTTGCTTTTATAACTCATGAAAAAGAGCTTATTTTGCCGTTCTTTGATAAGATACTTAGTGGGTGCACTGCAAAAAGGCTACTCGAGCTGGCACCAAAGCTTGTTGAAGAGGGGAGATTGAAAAGCCTTAAGACTGGTAATCTTACCATTGAAGAGGCGAAAGGAGCTGCCGAAATGATGTATGTTGGAAGCACACTTCCTGTCTTGCCAATTATCGAGTGGGATGAGAAGCCTATTGGAGATGGTAAGTAACTACGAACACCTGACATTTTAGTACTCCCTCCGTCCCATAATAAATGTCGCAACGTTTTTAAGGAATGTGTAACATTCATTTTGGAGACGGAGGGAGTATTATGTTTAAGGATATCCATAAAATTCTACAATTTTGATGTTTTGCAGGGAGAGTTGGAGAACTAACAATGGCACTATCAGATCTGCTTTGGGAGGATATGGTTGCTGGTCCAGACACGGTTAGGCTACAGGTTCCATATGTGTAGTTATTTGTTCTTGAAGAGGTAAGTGCAATTAGTAAAGCACAATGAACTACAGTTGTTCATGATTTTCTTCTTGGAAGTTCAAGAAAATGTTTGTAATCTTGTACCATTGCGACGTTTATGAATTAATCTTCAATAATAATAATAATAAGGAAGATTGTATTATTTTGTGTCAGGCAAATCACTATTGAATATTGGTAATAACTTACAAAAAAGCAACAATAAGGAAAACACTCTGACCAAATATTTGCACCTAATGACTCTAAAGACCATGCTGCAGCATTTACCAGCTCCTACTCAAACTATCCAATTTGCTCATGAAGGTCAAATGCATGTTTATTTCTGTAGCAAGCAGTTAAAAAGTTCGAGTTTCACAATGACAAAAATTGGCCCTTGTCAGACCCACATTTAGCCTAATTAATCCCAATCGTTGATCAACAGCAGCGGCAGTGACGCATATCCCCACTCTTGGCTGCAGCAGAGCAACCGGTTGTGGGGGCAACGGTTCCAGGTCCCTGTTTCGTTAACATGTACCCACTTAATAATATTCCCATAATGGGAAATAGTCTTTTGTGGGTCCATTATGACCCACATCATATTCCCTCACTATCATTCCACTTGTCTCTGTTCATCTACTCTCTCCCTTCTCTGTGGTTATCATTCTTCTATGCCATGGCAGCAAAATCAGGTTGAATTACAGATTTCTTTTAATTTATTGTCTTCTGTTTAAGATTATGTTGTTTTATAATATTCACGTAGTATGTGTTTCGGTTTGATTAGACATGGGAACAAATTTCTTGTTGCAGAGGTTGTTAATGGCCAAGAAACTAGTATTCATGTATTCTCATCCACATCCAAGGTGAACTACAAACACCTTAAAATCCGTAAAGTTTCCATTTTGATTCAGAATTTGTGTCTGAAGCCTATTTCAGTGTTGTTATTGTTGGTAGTAATGTGCTCATTATTTCCTACATATGCATCAGTTGCTTGTTTTGCCTTTCTTCTATAAGATACTTAGCAGTTTCACTGCAAAAAGACTTCTTCAGCTAGCACCTAAGTTGGTTGAGCAGGGGATTTTGAAGTGTGAAAACTGCTAACATAACTGTGGAACAAGCGAAAGGAGATGCTGAAATTATGTTTGTTGCAAGTGCACTTACTATCTTACCGATTACCGAGTGGGACGAGAAGCCTATTAGAGATGGTATGATTCTAATACTCACTTGGGATGACATGCTTTTCTCTTTTTGGTTGTTTTATGTCCAAGTATAAAGAAGCATGCTTGGGAGGATATATTGTGTTGGCTTCAAAATAATGTCCAACATGAAAATTTGTTCTTACAGGAAGAATTGGAGAACTAATAATGTCCAACTATGATTAACTGTACTAACATTATTTTTAATTCAAAATGTAACATTTATTATGGGACAGAGGGAGTAAAATGAATAAATTATACTCACTCCGTCTCCCATAAAGATAGTCCCACTTTTCTAGTAATTTATGGGACAGACTCACTTTTTAGTGGTTGGTAGGACTTCTAATGGTGTATCAATAACAAGTTACTATATAATTTCATTTGAATAATTAATCTTTAATAAACTTTTAGTCAAATTCAATCAAATCAACCAATAGAAAAGTGGAATTTATCTTTATGGGACCGGAGAAGGAGGGAGTAGTTAACAATAACTCAGCCGTCAAGAAAGAGCTTTCCCAGCAAAATTGACATATGTGGCCACAGAAGCATGCTCAGAACTTGCCAATATAACATACTAGATACTTGTCAAAAGAAAGATCACCTTAAGAGTAGATAGGTTTCTTCATAAATCCATAAAATAGACAAGCAGCCATAAGTATTGGGCACATACAGAGGATATTTCAAGAGAGAAGCAAAAGCAAAGAAGCCACTTTCCTCATATTGGAACCAAGGACTCCAGTCACTAGGCTGCAACATTTACAAGCTCATACTCAACTAGAGACAGGTTGTTATCCTCTTTAACTCCGAACGTGACAGGTTCAGTGACCTCGACACGACCCCATTTGTCAACCGCCAGCCTCATTGTTCCCTTGAACATGTTAATCCTTGCATTCCTCAGAATGACACTCGAACCAGCTTTCATCAGATCAACTGCGCAAGATATAAGATTCGGAATAGGTTAAGTAGAAATTACATGGTCATCAGATATCACCCAATAATCAACATTTTATAACATAACCACAGTAACAATGCAATTAGGATGTCAAAGACCAGTAGTAATTTCTAAATCATGGCATGCACAAGAATGAAGCAAAACAAGGTAATCCCTCAATCCCAGTCCCAAAATGAATGATCGGTTTTTTAAAAAATTTGCAATTTGGGATAAACAAATGCCGAATAAGGTCCCCGTTCCCCATCCCACAACAAAAACAGAAATACAAAAATCAATGAAATCTTAAGCGGCGTGCAACCGTACAATTCATTTCTAGGGTTTCAATCTTTTTTAAGATTCCACAATAAACAGCACGACAACAATGGAATTTCAGTATATAAAGCATTTCGGGGGTTTGTTTTCAACAAACTAAGATCATCTAAACAAAAACATTAGGATCTAACCTTGATCGTTGCGAGCAGTGAATAGGATGGTTCCGGTCTCATCTCCGACAAGACACTCGGCAATGCGAGTGTTCCGAAGGCTTGGAGACACGGATGTGCCCTTGTTCAACACAGCATCGGAGGTCAAGACCTTGACTGTCAACGTATGACCGAGGGTGCCCGGTTTCAGGCTCTCAACCTTGGTAAAAACCGGTTTTCGTAGAGCCGGTTTAGCATTGGCTTGGTTTGAGTTTGAATTGGACGCCATTGATGGAACTTACTAGCAAATTATGGGAGAGTAATGGAGGGATAGATCTCTAATTTTTCTCTGATTTTTGAGTCTTCTCAGTTCTCATAATAACCAAACTAGCTCGGCCCCTTCATATTCTCTCTCTCTTACTAATTCGGGAAATACATCCATTGCTACACCTTTCGTCTTCCATGATCATATTTGGAATTGGAGTTCACTATATTAGTGTCCTTTTTTTCATTTATTATGCTATAATCTTTAGAAAAATTAGTTTTTTCATAACATAACATAAATAACATAAGAAAAAAATTAATTTTTATTTAAGTGAGTTTATTACAAAAAACTCATTCAAAAAGATGATATTTATAAAAAAAAAAAAAAAACATGTAAGATGGAAAATTACAAAAAACTATTTTTTTTTCTTTTTTTACAAAAAACTTTTTTTTATCAGTTTTGATCAAACAACTGATAATTTCAGTTATCAGTTGTTCAAACAAGTGATAATTTCATTATCACTTAATTTCATTATCACTTGTTTGAACAACTGATAACTGAAATTATCAGTTGTTTGAAGAGTAATTTGTGCTTCAAACAAATGATAATTTCAGTTATCAGTTGTAAACAAGTTATAACTGAAATTATCAGTTGTTTGAACAACTGATAACTGAAATTATCAGTTGTTTGACCAAAACTGATTAAAAAAACATTTTTTTTTTGTAATTTCCATCTTTCTAAAGTAGTTTTTATTAAATGACTCATTTTAAATACTAACTCATTTATTATTACGAATCCAAAATAAATGAGATTTACTTCTCTAAATTAATGTTTTTTTTTTTAAAAAAAAACTTCAATATACTTTGTTTCTAAATATTTATTTACTATTTTTTCCATATCTCATTATATATTCCAAAACTAATAGTTCGAAAATGAAAGTGAATAACACGAATATTTATTCATTTTATCTAACTAACAATCATCAGTGACAGTGACGACGGACCCAATAATTATATTTAGTGGTGCAAAAAAACTTCACATTACTTAATCGGCAAAATTTACTTTAAAATGAAGATCAATTTTTAAACATAAGTTATGTTTAAGCATCTGCTAATTTTTAACAAGTCATTTTCTTTTTATTGTAGTAGTTTACTAGAAAATAGTAATGTTAAGTCATTAAAACAAAAAAAAAAACAAAAAAACAAAAAAACCTATTCTTTATACGATTAATGTTTTAATGATAACATTATTTTAGTGAGTATTTTATAAAATTTATAAGATTTGAACTTATTTTTATCAAACAATAAATGATTCAAAAAATGAATAATAGATTAAAGTCGGTTAAAGTGATGTTAAAGAAATTTAAGTATGAGATTTTTTTATAAAAAAAAATTAAAAGTTTTTTTAAGAGGCTAAAAATAATGAGAACAATATGGTGGCCAAGGAAAATTGAACTTTGGTCATTCATTTAGTTACCAAACGCCTTTACTTATCTAGCTATCTAAATGTATATCAACCTATATTGATCTATCTAAATGTATATCAACCTAAAGCACAGTTAAATATATGGATATAAACTAAAGATTAAAGAAAATTAATAAAAAAATATTTTTAAAATTTAGTGGATGCCGTCGAACCCAGTCGTAACAAGGTGGGTTTGTCCCTGCTAACAATCAACATTTTTAAAATGACTTTTAAATGAAAAATGTTCATTCATTTTGGTTTGGAGGGAAATAATAAATTTCTATTTTTGTTGAGAGCCTATAATTTTTTGTTTTTTAATCGTTTTTTTATGTAATTGCAATGGATTTATCTTGCAATTGAAACGAAATCTCGTATTATTTCACAATGAAATAGATGTCATTCTCGTATTATTTCACAATGAAATAGATGTCATTGTTTTTATTGCAAAAGGATGTTTTGTAAATTTTTAGGTGTTTAGTGGGCCTTTATTCGTGAACGCGAATTCTCAAATACTCCCTCCGTCTCACCTTTTTATAGATTTTTGGATTTTGTACGGGAATTAAGGAGGAAATATTATATTGAAAGTGTTGTGAGTGTGAAAATAAAATAGGAGAGAGAATGAGTGGAGAAAATAGTAAATTATAATAGTGATGTGAGTATTAAAATAATGTAGGAGAGAGAATGAGTGGAGGGAATAGTAAAGATTCCTTTTCATTTTAAGAAAGTACTCCCTCCGTTCCTGAAAGATTATCCCATTTGCTATTTTGACTTATCCTAAAAAGTATGTCTCATTTCTAAACTTAGGCATGAATATTAGTGCAAATCTACTAAGGTACAAGAAGGTGAAGCTCTTCCTTAATAATTGCAAAATGTACAACTGGACAATCTTTTAGGGACGAAAGAAGTATACTCCCTCCGTCCCACGTCATTGTGAACCATTTTTCCGGGCACGATAATTAAGAAATATTATTAAGATAATGAAAATGTGTGGTAGGAAATGAAGAGAGAGAATGAGTGGAGTTGGTTGAATAAATTGTGTGGTAGGAAATGAAGAGAGAGAATGAGTGGGTGGGGTAGGGTGAATATAAAATAATAAATTTATTTCCATTTTGGGCAGTTTGCATTCACGTTGGACGGACCAAAATGGAAATAAGTTTGCATTCACGTGGGACGGAGGGAGTATATTATTGTGAGAAGCTTAAAAAAAAAAAAGTTTATATATTATCATGAAATGAAACGGAGAGAGTATATCGATTGCTCGAATCAAAATCTTAACCAATATGAAATTTCTTGGATATCAGATTAAAGCAACCGGTATCCATGCATGGCGCGCATACTATGTGCACCTATTGGTGGAAATGCCCGGGAAGCCTGCTAAACAAAGTCCGAGGATTATTTGGGCCACTCGCTTGAGAGTTATGGGCCTATTCGTTGGGCTAGGCTTGTTTAATCTGATTCGACATTGGCCGTGACTAAGGCCACTTTTTAATCTTTTGTAAAATAAATAAATAATGAAAGAACCCTGAATTAATAAAGGTTCACGAGATCATTTTTTTCATTTCGTCCAAAAAATAATGTGGGCCAGCCCAATTTCTGTCGAATGGACCTAGTCAATCTCGAATTAAATGGTGGGCCAGATTGGGCCAAGCACAAACCCCGGATGGGCCAGATTCTCTCTCTCTCTCTCCCTCTCTCTCTCTCTTCAAATACCGATGTATCATGTACGTTGCCTCCGAGACCGACTCATAATAATGAATAACCATTTGATCATTTTGAAAATGTTTTTTGAGTAAAAAAATACATAAATAATTTTGTTATTCATTTTCAAATTTTTAATTTTCCAAATATAAAATGAACTATAAAAAAAAATAACACAAAAAAAGGTCATTCAATTTAAATTTGAGACGGATGGAGTAATCAACTAGAGTTTTCTTACTTTAAATGAAGTGGACCCCAAAGGCCCAAAACGTGCTAATAGACCTTATGTCTTTTTTATCAATGTTCATGCATATGTTGCAAAGAAAAGCTATGAAAGCAATATATGATTGGATGATTGGTGTGACTGTCTAATTTTTAAATATTAGTTTAATGTTCTTAATTTTCTTTTTTATCTTTTTTAGTTTAAGGTTTTAATCATTCTCACAACAAAAATTATTTACTTACTTTCTCTTTTCTACTTTACTTTTCATACTCACATTATTTACTTTTTCTTAATATCCGTGTTAAGTCAAACTAACTAAGAATATTAAATCGGGACGGAGGGTATAAATTATCCCTTTTTTAAAAAAAGTTTAATAAGTGTAAGAGGAGGGTCCTATGTTTATACTCTTGTTTAGGAGATCATATTATGGATACTTGTCAATTAACAAAGGGCCATATTTTGATTTTCTGTGTCATTTTTTGGGCAAACTAAAAGCCATTTTCAAAATCATCAAGTCTTTTAGGTGCAATTGTGAAAGTGGGGCAGTAGATGTACCCCTCCATGTAAGACACCCTTTTATCATATGACATATGTGCAGTGATAGTATTTATTCAAGTTTAACCTAAGTGATAGCTAATCTTTTGCTTTGACTACATGTATGTATATCATGCTTAAAATAAAATACTTGTTTGTGATGACGCGTCGCCTTTCGGGAGTCTCACTTATTTAGGATATCTGACTTGAATATTGGGTCGTACCTGGAACACAATACAAACAATAAGCACCGTTAGAGATCAAGCCGAAGTTTAATCTAACTCGTACCCTCGGGTGTGAGAGTAAGATCTCTAAAGTTGATAACTGAGAAATAAGACTTGGAATGTCTTAGTGAGTTGTGTGTTTAGGGTTTAGACAATGTGGCTTACAAATGATAATTTGGCACTTGCCTTGCCTTATATGCATAGTGGGCGCCTGAGCCACCATTTAATGCGATGGGTACAAGCCAACTTATTGGTGTCAGCGTAGGTACAGGCTTTCGACTGACTAGCTTTGGCTTTAACCGGGAGTCTGATATAAGTTCGCGATTAATATTCATTGGGCGCGGTCAACATTGTTTGGCGCGGTCATGGAGATCGCGGTCATGATTGACACGGTCATCTTGCTGACGGACTAGCTGCCCGCGGTCTTTACTCTAGCGCTCTAGCTATCCGCGGTCTTGACTCTGGCGGTCTTTAAGAGTTCGCGATCTATGATATGCCACATCATATTTGGCCTTTGAGGCAGATCGAGCTTTGGATCCAGTCCAATAGATCCGGGCTCATCTGTTTGTAACGAACATTTTGCTGCTCCACCATTGTAACATGTGATTTAAAAATTGTCAACGAGCAAACTCGCAAAACGTAGAACAAATATTAACTCAGTATATTATGTGGAGGCTACCGGATTAGCCTTTAATCTCGATACTTTATCTCACGAATAAACTAATACAATCCAACGATAATCATCCGCTTGAGCAGAGCAAAGAGGAGAAACAATCCCAAATTCGTATTGTGTTTATTTTATATAAGGAAATATTTAATCATCCACTGCTGCTCTATTGTAACATGTGATTTAAAATAATATAATCCAACTATAATCATCCGCTGGAACAGCTTCAAAGACTACTGCACCACTTCACTTCTGTGACTTGAATCCATCTCCATATAATTTCTTTCTCACTGCCCATGTATTATAATGTCTCCCTCAATCCCATAATAAATGATAAATGATATTATTTGAAGGCGTTAGTTACAAATGGGGCATGAAGTAAATAGGGCGTTCTTTCTTAGAATGGACCCTCACATTTTTTTTTTGTCAAAACAGGGTTCGAAATGCATTTTTTAGCTAGTTTAGGGCTTTAATTTTTTTTTTTTGCTAGAAATATTATTAAGTTATCATGTGTCGTGCATATGCTCAACGAATTGAATAGTTTGACATTGATATTAGCTACAAGGCGTCAAATGTAAGACTTTTGAAATTGGGGGATAAATAATTTTATTTTCCAATATTAAATAACTAAGCTTCAAAACAAAATAAATTTTAAATTTAAAGAAATAAAATAGTAAATATTTTTTCTATATAATTAAATTTACAACAAAATAAAGTAAATACCATTGATAAAGATTTTTTTTTTTCAAAAAAATAATAATATATTTTTTACTAAATCTAACCGCCACCACCGGTTCTCAATTCAAATTCAAATTCAACAGAAACCACATACACACATTACACCCAACCCCATCCCATCTCCAAACCCAACTACCGTCCAAACCCCTTCCTCCCGTACCACCCACACTTCCACTTTCCTCCTACTCCAAGTGCCATCGTCAATTTTAGACCCTAATAACCCTAACTATTTGTAATGAAATTTCAGATCCGCAATTTGTATTGAAAGAGAGAGGAGGGGAAGGGGTGCATGTAGCGTTGGGTGAAGATGGTAGAGAAAGAGAGAGGAGGAGTTTGGGGGAGGTAGTGAAAAGGCGACAGCGAAGGTGGGAATTGGGAGGAAGGACGGCAGGGTGGAGGTGGAGAAGAAGACATAAGGGACGATACATAATGAATTAACCTATTCGTTGAGCATGTGCACAACACATGATGCATTAACAAGATTTCTAACGAATTTCGTCTAAAAGCACTATATTGGCAAAAAAAATTACATGTTGAGTCATGCTTTTTTTTTTTTTTTTATATATATCCTATTAATAACATCTTAACCACTAAATCACACAAAATCATTTTAATGTAGTATGAGTCATGCTTTATTTACGCCCTATGTATTTCAGGCCTATTTTGTAATTAATCCTTATCTGAATATTTTATCAAGAAAAAAATTCAATTTTTTTTTTCATTTATTTTGATACAGAGGTAGTAATTCTTTTCTTTTTTGGCGACCCAAATAATGTTAAAATCTTGAAATGAAAATTAATAATATCTACTCCCTCCGTCCCATAGAACATTACCCCTTTTGCTATTTTGGGCGTCCCTCTTTAAAGTCCCACTTTCCTAAAAAGGAAACCTTAAATCACTATTCTCTCCACTCATTCTCTCTCCTACATTATTTTAATACTCACAACACCATTATAATTTACTATTCTCTCCACTCATTCTCTCTCCTCTCACTCACAACACCTACTTTAATAACATTATTCCTTATTTTCCGTTCTCAATAGTAAACGTGTAATGTTCTATGGGACGGAGGGAGTATTATTTATTGGGACCCACCTACCCCTCACAACAATAATTCACTTAATATTTTATACTCCCTCCGTCCCACGTAATTGTGGACCTACTTTTTGGACACAAAAATTAAGAAAAAGTAGGAGAGAGAAATAGGTGGAGGAGGTGTTTGTGAGTATGAAAAATTAAATATGAGAGAGAATGAGTGGGAGGAATAGTTAGGAGAGAGAATATTGTGAGTGTAAAAGTAAAGTAGGAGAGAGAATGAGTGGGTGGAATAGTAAAGATTCTTTGTCATTTTGGACAGTTCACACTAATGTGGGATGTCCCAAAAAGAAAATAAATCCACACTTACGTGGGACGGAGGGAGTATTTCACTTTTCCTTTCATAGTTTACTTTTCATATTGTATTATCACTAGTACTCCCCTACCCGTGCCAATGACACGGTGACAGTACGACATAAATAAATTGTGGTTGAGATTATGATCCTAAAAATACAGTAAATCTAGTATCTATCATCACACTGTAAATAATCAAACAAAAAAAAAAAAGCAAATCTACTAAACTCTTAAAATTTCTATTTGATTGCAAGAACAACAATATTGATGATCCCTTACATAATAGTTTATGATTCAAATTGAAAAATTTCATAATAAATTTGTCTCTTAGATATTTGACACCGAAAGAAAAAAGAGAAAGTAAAATCACCTTCCACAATATCGCCAAAATAAGATTGACAAAATACAATTTTATTATTATAATAAAAAAGAAAATTATAAGAAAGTATGATTTCAATATAACTATCAAAATTACATAATCCCAAACCCACCCACTTTCCTCTTTTCCCTCAGCTCCTCTCACGTCACCCTCTTTCATGTAACCTCAAACCTGCTCAATATCCTTTGAGTTGCAGTTTTTTAAACTTCAAAGACTACTATAGAAAAACTATGCACTAAAATAGTACACTATCAAAAATAAAATCTTGATCAAGCAATAATTATTTTGAGTGCCTGCAATAAGAAAGCTAAGTACAAACATGAAAAAAAATTGTAAATATTTCTGAATAACAATAGCAAGCTCACCTTATAAGATATCTCTTCAAACTTCTCAGTATTTTCAAGAAAGTCTGACTTGGTGAATCAAAGTCCTCGTTCTAAAGCTGAAGTATGCGTTACATAGTGCATGAAAAGATCACATCCGACCGTCAATGAGATTGAGTTGGTGTCCCATGACTAAAAAGAAAACTCTTATTAGATAATATCATAACATTATGCAATTTTTGTGCACTAAATTTGATTATACTTACAAAAATTTTCAGAGTTGTAGAAGAACCAAATTAGTGCCCTCAATCGAAATGATTCTGTCCGTATTGAGATCGGCGAAAGGAGGTACCTCGTGAGCAATCAGTACGAGAGGGAAATTCATGTCTTTCCATTCTTTCCCAGTATGGAGCCGATTTCTGCGATCAATGACAGGATTTCGGCGAGTTTTCGACGACTGGTGACCGTATTCCGACAAACAATAACCAAATTTCGATGGGCGGTGGGCGACAATTATGGGTAGCGGTGGTAGTAGCAGAATTCAATATTGAGGATGCTATGTCATAATTTTTAAATACTGAATATAAAATACAGTATAATATAATACTTTATAAAAATTTATGGGACATTAAATTATTGAGGAAAAGTAATTTGTTCCAAAATAAACTTATGGGTGAAATTCCCCTATTTTATATCTCACTTTTTCTTTCATAATTTACCTTTCATACTTACAATATTTTACTTCACTATCAATATTATTTTTTACTTAATAATATCACATTCAATTTGGTAACAAACAAAAGCTTAAAAATTACATAGTCGTTAAAAAAACAATTAATAAGTTTAAATTTCAAGCTTTAATTTTTTTCGTAAAACAAAACAGATGAAATATATAAATATAAAATATCGTACTATCAATATTATTATATTACTAAAATAACAACCGCTTACATCATCTATTGACACTTGACAATACTAAGTCGAAAATTTTCCCTCCAAAATTCAATTGCTGACATAATTCCTCATTTCATATACTCCCTCCGTCCCAGCCTAAAAGGCACAAAATAAAGAGGGCACGCAAAATAAGAAATGTGATGTAGAAAAGAGAAAAAATTTAAATGTTGTGAGTATGAAAAATTAAATAGGAGAGAGAATGAGTGGGAGGTGATGTAAGAAAGAAAATGTTGTGAGTGTAAAAATAAAGTAGGAAAGAGAATGAGTGGAGAGAATAGTGATTTAAGGTTTCCTTTTTGGGAAAGTGCCTTTTTAAATGAGACGCCCAAAAAGAAAATTTGTGGCTTTTCTGCTGGGACGGAGGGAGTATCAACTAATTAAATTATAACTAATTACTTTAAACATACGAGTATATATGTGTAAATATATATATACACTATATATATTTACACATTTCACCGTGAATCTTTCTCTTCAAAATTCAATTGCTGACAAAATTTTCGAGGAAAATTTTCCCTCGCTCCAAAATTCAATTGCTGACATAATTCCTCATTTAATATATCAACTTACCATTTTTGATATTATTTGAAACACTACAAGAAAAAGGACTTTTTGAGACGGGATTTGTGACACACTCTGAGACGGACATATAATATTATAAGCCAAAACTAAGTAAATTTGAAGCATGTTGACAAAATTCACTTTGTTACGGAGAATTTGTCGCATTAATTGTCACAAATTAATTTCAGCCTAATTGGAGCCAAATTGTCCCGCTAAAAAAATTATTTGTTACGGAACAATTTGGGTTTGTGACAACTTGTAATAAATGTTACGGAAGAAAGTTGTCACAAATCAATCTCTGGAAGTTACAAGTCAAAATGGCTGTTTATTTTTCAATTGTGACAGGATTTAGGACGAAATTTTAGCGGTCACAATATTTTGTCTGAATTGGATATTACTTTTACGGTTATTTGCCCGATATTTCACATCAATACTGTGGATAAGACAATCAAAGTTATTTTTTATTTTTCTGTTGAAAATATATACTCCCTCCGTCCCGCTAATATTAGCACACTTTCCTTTTTGGGCGTCCCGTTAATATCCGCACACTCCCAAAAAGGAAACTTTATATTAATAAAATATTCACCAAACCCCACTCATTCTCTCTCCTACATTATTTTAATACTCACAACACCATTATAATTTATTACACCCTCCACTCATTCTCTCTCCACTCATTCTTTTACACTCACAACATTTTATTAAAATATCATATTCCTTAATTCCCGCGCAAACAGTAACCGTGCTGATACTACCGGGACGGAGGGAGTATATTTTTAATCAAATTCATAATTGGTCCCTCTACTTATATTTTTGTTCAAAATTGGTGATTGTAATAAATTATAAATTGATAATCACATTGTACTCAACATTTTAAATAAACATTAGATGTTCTAGTGGAATTTCATAATGTAATTAGTCCGTTCATAAATCTCTATAAAAAACTAACACTAAATTCAAGTAATGTGCTTCACTTTACACTACTGCATTTTGAACAAATGTAAAACATCAAATGTATCAAATGGAACGATGCTTTAGAATGGCGTTGCATTATTTCATCAATGCAACAATTTATTTGAGCTATTACAACGGCTATATCCTTTGCGTTGCCTTAGATTTCTAGGCGTTACATTCGATTTTTCTAATGCAACGCCATCAATAAAGCTCTTGCATTAAGTTACATGGGCGTTGCATTATATCCTTCTAATGAAATTGCTATATTACTAATGCAATGCCTTCAATAACACCCTTGCATTAAGTTACTTTGCATTATATCCTTCTAATGCAATTGTTATATTACTAATGCAACGCCTTCAATAAAACTTTTTAACGGTTTCTATTAAAATCTATAAAAAATGTTAACTTTTTTTTTTCAATTTTTTTTTTGATAAAGAAGACTATTTTAGACTTTTATTTACTACATACATTTTTTGCAAAAAGTTATATAAAAAAATTATGAATTTTGAAAGAAATAAAATTTAACTTTTTTTTTCTGTTAAAAAGTTACCACCACCACCACCACTACTACCACTATCACTACTACCACTACCACTACTACCACCACTACCACTACCACTACCACTACTACCACTAATACCACCACTACTACCACCACTACTACCACTATCACTACTACCACTACCACTACTACCACCACTACTACCACCACTACCACTACCACTACCACTACTACCACCACTACTATCACCACTACCACCACTACCACCACCACTACCACCACAATACCACTACCACTACTACCACCACTACTATCACTACTACCACCACTACTAGCACCACCACTATAACCACCACTACCACCGCTACTACCACTACCACTACTACCACTACCACTACTACTACCACTACCACCACTACTACCACCACTACTATCACTACTACCACAACCACTACTACCACCATTACTACCACCACTACTACTATCACTACTACCACCACTACTACCACATTACTAATACCACTACTACTACCACCACTACCACTACCACTACTACCACTACCACTATCACTACTACCACTACAACCACCACTACTACCACCACTACCACAATTACCACCACCACTACCACCACAACTACTACTACCACTATAACTACCACCACTACCACAACTACCACCACCACTACCACCACAACTACTACTACCACTACTACCACCACTACTACCACTACCACCACCACTACCACCACGACTACCACTACCACTACTACCACTAACACTACTACTACCACTACCACCACTACTACCACCACTACTACTATCACTACTACCACCACTACTACCACATTACTACTACCACTAGTACTACCACCACTACCATCACTACTACCACTACTACTACTATCACCATTACCACTACCATTACTACCACCACTACTACCACCACCACTACTACCACCATTACCACCACTACTACCACTACTACTACTACCACTACCACTACCACTACCACTACCACTACTACCACTACTACCACCACCACCACTACTACCACCACTACTACCACTACCACTACTACCACTACCACTACCACTACCACCACTACTACCACCACTACTACTATCACTACTACCACCACTACTACCACATTACTACTACCACTAGTACTACCACCACTACCATCACTACTACCACTACCACTACTATCACCATTACCACTACCATTACTATCACCACCACTACTACCACCACTACCACCACTACTACCACTACTACTACCACCACTACCACTACCACTACCACTACCACTACTACCACTACTACCACCACCACTATCACTACCACCACTACTACCACTACTACCACTACCACTATACTACTTCCACTACCACTACCACCACTATACCTAAATCATAACTGTTTTTATTTATGTTAAGAAGTTTTAAAAAGTTAACCTTTTTATTCAAAAAGTTAACTGTTTTTTCAAAAAACTGTTAAATAGTTAATTTTTTTATTCAAAACCTGTTAGAAAATTAATTTTTTCGTAACTGTTTTTAATTCTGTTAAAAATTTCTTTTAAAACCCCAATTTGAAAATAAAAAAAAAAGTTAAGTTTTATTTCTTTCAAAATTCATAACTTTTTTTATATAAATTTTTGCTATAAATTTCAGGACTTACCAACATCTAAAATAGTCTTTTTTATAAAAAAATAGAAAAAAATGTTAATATATAGTATAAAACTTAACAGAAACTGTTAAAAAATTAACTATTTTTTCAAAAAACTATTAAAAAGTTAGTAGTACGATTTATATTTATTTTGTAAGGCTGGGCAACCGGGACATCAAAATTTTCAAAACCAAAAAAATCAATTTCATTCCCCCGCCTAAATCCTTTTTCTCTTTTCCTTAACCAAGAAAACCCCTAAAATTCACAATCTTCCCCTACCCTTAATTCTTCTGCCCAGAAAATCTCAGCCACTATCTCGTTCCCCACCGAATGATGTCAACTTCATCCGTTCGCCGGTTAAAAGATCATGGCGGCGGCGGCGGAAAAGTCACCGCAACTGCTGAAGTAACTAAGCCGTCAAGATCCGTAACCCTTCTTTCCGAAAAATTGATCACCCGTAGTGCTGATTACGTCAAGAAACCCATCGGAAAAGAGAATGCTAATAGACCTACTTCAAGAATCCGGGCAGCAGCCGTGTCTCAGAAGCCGGTGATGAAGACGATGCCACGCATTGACAAGTCAAGACCTTTGCATGGGGGACAGATGGACTAGCCTCGAGGTCATCCTCGTCGTCGGTTCCAAGAGGTAGGAGCTCTAGTCCATTGGAGTTTGTTAGGAGTAGGAGTTCTAGGGTTTCAATTGGTGAGATTGATAGGTATAGGGTTTCAATTGGTGAGATTGATAGGTATATGGTTTCAATTGGTGAGGTTCAGGTCAAGAAGGGGGCTTTTAGGGATTCTGATGTTTGCAAAAATGGGATTAGGAATTCCAAGGTGGGTTCTGGGAAAAGTATTGAAATTGGGAAAGAAATCGAATTGAAGAATGAAAAGAATCTACTTTCGAGAAGTAGAATACCATATGTTGTTAAAATAAGCTCGATTTCGTCAAGATGCTGTTCATTTGGGTTTGAGAGAGTCTTTAGGAAAATCTTTGAATAGATCAGGTGGTTAATTTGGAGGGTAATAAATAGAAGGGTATGAAAGAACAGAGTGTGGGTGGGAAGACAACTAACAAGTACCCTAGCAAACTCCATGAGAAGCTTGCATTTTTGGAAGGGAAGGTGAAGAGAATTGCATCTGACATTAAGAGGACAAAGGAGATGCTGGATATGAATAACCCGGATGCATCAAAGGTTATACTTTCTTACCAAGGAAGCATTCCATGGCAATTTTGTAACATAAGTGAGCTTCAATATCTTGACATTGCTGGTGCAAATATTTCTTGTTCAATCCCAACTCAACTCACCAATCTCTCAAAGCTTCACACCCTTTTCCTCTTTCGAAATCGCCTTTCCGGGTCGATTCCAAATGAGTTTGGAAAGATTACCCCTCTTGAAAATTTTGGTCTTTCTAATAATTTGCTCACTGGCCCAATTCCTGAGAGTTTTTGAGAGCTCAAGAATCTGAAATTGCTTAGTCTTATGTATAATGATGCTTTTTTTTTTCCTTACCCTGATTCATTTTTTTATTGTTTGTTTAATTTTAGGCATATTGTATATGGTGAACCAATACAGCTCACAACCGTAGATGAACTTGCTTATAGTGTCGCAAATTTTTTCCAGCGAGGTGGATCCTTCCTCAACTATTATATGGTATTTATTTTTCTACCCAATTTATTTTCATTTGATCATGGCTCACAACCTAAAAGAACCGCATAAGGCCTTAAAGCTTTGCAACCCGCAATGGCGTAAGTTGACCCATCAATCACTTCGCCGGTGAAGATTTACAGGTAAGCCATTCTTCTTTCTGGATACATAGTATATAACAATGCTATAAAGTTTATACCTTGATATCTTTGCCTTATAACGGAATTTCTTTAATTATTTCTTGTTTTAGTCTGCTGTTTATAAATCAGATTCAGGATTATGTGCCGCCTTTATATCTAACGATAACAAAGACTAAAGCATATGCGGAACTCAATGGGGTGTCTTACTACCTTCCTCCATATTATGTCGCATTTTGCTCGACCGCAAGACTGCTGCCTTCAATACCGCAATGGTATCTCTCCCCCCCCCTCCAATTAATCTTATGTTTCGTATACATTTGAATCCGGCATGTTTTCTTTGTCAAGAAGATGTACCTTTTTCTCGTGATGCATCAGCTCCGTGAGTTCAAAGGCAACATTTTTGAAGAAAGGTACCGCAGTCGTGGACGGAGCTACATCTGTGGCAACGGGGTCAATTTGTCCCCTAAATATTGAAACATTCCTTTAGTCCCCTTTGATTTTATAATACTCTTAATAGTTTGACCCCTTGACTTTGATTTACGGTTACATCCCCGCCGCAGTGATCCCGATTTGGTCCCGTGGAAGTGGAGTTCGAAGAAAGTTGTGGGAGTGAAAAGGGTAGAGTGCTTGGGCTTGGCCCTCGACAAAGTTTACTTCATCAAAGTTGAACACTCCAAGACATCCTCATATTTGGGCACGTCAAGAGATGATCCAATAGTTAAACAACTTCAGGATGAGGTGAAAGAGCTACGTGGGAAGGCTAGTCAATTTGATGCACTACAAGCCCATGTTGCCATGATGTGTGAGAAATTAGGATTCCACTTTCCTTTTCAAGCTCCGATAAGTGAAACTGATACAATGGTTCCACTACCTGCGACTGTGGATGGGATTACGGATACAGAAGCGTATATTTCATTATTCGAGCCTGATAAGGACAACAATGGAGATGACTTGGGGGGGGGACTTTGAAAACTATGATGTGGATTTCTATTAATTTTTCTTTCAAATTCATTAGGAAATGTAGTCTAGTTAGTACAGAGGGAGTTAAACAATTTTACGTACATTAGATTTAGATTTTTATGACTTTTTTTTGTTGTGTTGAGATTTTTATAACTTATTCTTTGATGTTTTATACCCTTAACTACCCGGTTTTAGTAAAGTTTGGCATTGAATTTATCATGCCACAATTAATTTATTTTCCTTTTTTTTCTTTTTTATTATTAATTTCAAGATGCTAATTTTATTAGTTTTACATGAAAATAATGTGTTTATTTGTAACTAAATTGTGTGACGGGTAATATAATGTTTAGGAATTTGTTACGACAACTGTGACGATTGTTGCCGTCATAATTTGGAATTTTAAATATCGTTTGTGACAGGTTATCGGTAAAAATGTGACGCAAATTTTGAATTTTCAAGTTTTCATTTGTGACAAACTTTCATAAGTTTGGGACGACAAACACCGTCATAAAACATGTGACTCATCCGTCTCAATACTCATTTGTGACTAGGGAATAGGTGACAGATTTTGGGACAACAAAAGTTGTCACAAAACCTTAATTGTGACGACAAATTATTGATTTATGACGAATTTTGGTTGTCTCAAAAAGTCCTTTTTCTTGTAGTGAAATAAGGAAACACATAGTTTTCTAAAAATTCACGCTTTCATGCAGTATATATATACTTCCTCCGTCCCGGTTCACTTGGCATCAAAGAGGTGGGTACGGTAACTAAGAAAAAGTAAGAGAGATAATTAATTAAAGAAAATGTTGTGAGTAGAAAAGGTAAAGTAGGAGAGAGAATGTGTGGAGAGAATAGTGATTTGATTGGTGTTGTGAGTGTAAAAACTTTCCATTTTGGGCAGTGTCAAGTGAGGTGGGACGGACCAAAATAAAAATTAGTGTCAAGTGAAGTGGGACGGAGGGAGTATATACTAGTAAAAGTCCGTGTCCGAGGACACATGATTTTTTTTTTTTATGTTTTTTTTTTATTTAAAAAAAATGGGCAAAATGGGAAAGGGACAATTTAGTGAGGACAAAATGAAAAAAAATAATTTAGCACTATTCATTGTACTGTTCATGTTCATGACTGAGGTGGATAGTTGCCAAGTATATTATAGATGTGTGTGTGTGTGTGGGGATTAATTATTGTGCAGTATTTTATGTTTTACTCCCTCCTATTTGAATTTAATTCTTCTACAACCTTCTCTTTTCATGCATGCACCACATTCTTATTTTTTTTCCCTTCCTTTTGTTCACCCTATATTCTTGCAACAATTTCAATATAATCCATGCTTAAATGAGATTATAGTATAAGAATAATAAAAAATAGTGTGACTTTTATAATTTTTCTTACTAAACTAGCGTAGTTTTCTTTGTTGTTGTTTTATGGTGAGATTTTTATATTTTTTTTTAAATATAAAATTTTTCATTTTTCATTCTCTATACGTATGTATACATTTTTTTTATTAAAAAATTCACAACCACTTTATTGAAAAATTAATATATCTTCACTTTTAAATATTAAGTTTGAATTTATTTTTAGATTCATGTTGCATTATGGTGAAATTATAAAAGAATTTTATGTATTTATGTTATTATACTCCCTCCGTCTCATAGAACATTGCCCGTTTACTATTGAGAACGGAAAATAAAGAATAATGTTATTAAAGTAGATGTTGTGAGTGGGAGGAGAGAGAATGAGTGGAGAAAATAGTAAATTATAATGGTGTTGTGAGTATTAAAATAATGTAGGAGAGAGAATGAGTTAGAGAATAATGATTCTGGGCGTTCCTTTGGTGAAAGTTGACTTTAAAGAGTGACGCCCAAAATAAAGAAAAGTGAATGCTTCTATGACTATGAGTATTTGTTTATATGTACCAAAAGAATAAATTAAATTCAAAAAATTGTGCATTGTACGGATACTACTGATCTAGTAAATTTATATGGGTCCACCTCCCATTTGTGCAACTTGAACAGACTCGGTGGCAGGAAATTTGTTCCAAAAGAAAAGGCTGTCGTGAAGTGAAATTAATTTTTGCTCCCCAAATTTGAAATTTAAGCGAAAAACTTTAAAAACGCGTTTTTCGTAATTTACTGAGATACGGGTTCGCCTCCCCCCCCCGAATTTTCAAATCCAAATCAAGCCTCTCCAAGCTCTCTCCTTCCACCTCATCTCTCCTTCCCACCGTCCGGCAACACAAGCCTTTTGCGGATTCAATGAACAAAATCTTAATTACATTCACCCCCAATTTGATATTTCCCCAATTGCTGTTTTTGAATCGATCTGATTGGGGTCTTGGGGTTCGGAAGGGGATTTGGGGAAAGTGGGTTTGGTGAAATTTTCATGATGAAAAGATTGGAGATCTGAGAAATCCATGGATCTTGATTTGTGGGTGTCAAGGCTGGCGAGGGAGAGACCATGTGAAGAGGACGAGGAGACGGCGGCAATGCGAGGGTCTCCTTTGCGGTTAGTGAGAGAGAGGAACGTTTAGTGAGAGAGAGAGTCTCCGTCTTTTGTTCCGTCTTTTGTTGTTTCTGAATATCAATTAAAAAGGTTCTGGATATCAATTATAAAGCTTCTGGATATCAATTAAAAAGGTTTTGGGTTCTGGATATCAATTAAAAAGCTTCTGGATATCAATTATAAAGCTTCCTTGATATCCGTAACTCTTTGAAAGGATATCCAGAGCCTTATGTAAGTTGATATCCGTAAATTTAGAATTGGCTTCGGATATAAGTTTTAAGGCTTCGATATCCATATTCAATGTTCTGGATATCCAGAACCTTGTGAAAGTGATATCCAGATCAGAAATTTGGTATTGGCCTTGAATTTGGTCTCAAATCTTTTTTCTGGATATCCGTCCCAAAGCTTCTGGATATCAATCCCAAAGCTTCTGGATATCCAGAAACCCGTTTCTCCATAACTTATGGAGAAACGCGTTTCTCCCTAAACCTACTCGAAATTTAAAGAGTTTCCATGGAAATGGAAATATGACATATTTGCTCTCGTACTTATCTATTAGATTTAAATATATTTTTCATTTTATTTTTCTGCACATATACATTCGTATGAACATTTAATTATGATAAATTTGATTAAAATTAACTTTTCGTCAAATTTTTAATGAAATTGCTGACTAAGATGAATTTATGGTAATTTTGCACATCCACGTCATTTAAATTGACCAGATAAGCTTGATAACTATATATAACTAAACTACGTCATTTTGAATTTTTCGAACTTACACAATTGAACATAAACGGCAAGAGCTCCGGCCAGCCATTTTCGGAGACAATGGAGGCGGCCAGCTCAGAGACGGTGTCGCAAAGCTTATTGGTGGATTCGTTGATGACGAAATTGAGGAGTGTTGACTTGATGGTTGACTGTGTGGAAGGAGAGAGAGAGAAGGGTAGAGATATCGTCACGAGTGAGGAGATTGCGGAGGAGGATTGCAGACATGTCGCGAGCTTCGTGGATGAGGGAAGAGCTGGAGAAGGTAAGCAAGCTTGAGAGAAACGATCAGCCGGGTTTGTTTATAGAGATTGAAGAGAGTTTCGCTTGGGAACTGTGGTCGCTTATGCGGCGGACATGAAGTAAGAGATTAAGGTTTCGAGCGGGGCTTGCTCAGAGCCGAGGATGCCGTCCATTTGAGCGAGTTGGAGTTGATTTGGATCGGCCGCTATGTATGATAATGGAAAGCTTGGCTCTCTCTCTTACAGTGATGGTGGGAAAGTTTGAAGAAAGAGAGCGAGAGAGAGGAATGGAGGGAAGGAAGAGAGGGAAAGGGTTTTATGAAACGACGTCATTCCGAGGGATTTTCTTTCAATGGAAAAAAATGACGTAGTTTAGTTATGTATAGTCAGCATCTGGCCAATTTAAATGACGTGGATGTGCTAAATTACCATAAAGCCATCTCAGTCAGCGATTTCGTTCAAAATTTGACGAAAAGTTAGTTTTGGTCAAATTCACTCTAATTAAATGTTTATTCGAGGGCAGGTGCAGCAAAATAAGATAAGTGGTGTATCTTCGTCTAATAGCTAAGTACGATATTAGATATATCATATTTCCCGTTTCCAACATAACTTGCAAACAATTGCTTAAAAAAAAAAAACCTTGTAGAAAAGAATATGTAAACAAGAAAACTTTTAGAGACAGTATGATACTCAACATTGACAATTACATTATCCAATTTTCCAAGAAAAATAAAGAAACAAAATTAATACTCCTTATATCATATTTTAACTTTTCTGTTGATATAAACCCCTCGATCGTAACACTGCTCAAAAGAGAAAAAATTGCTTAAACAAATTAAAGTCAACCAAATCAAGTTGTCTGATATAAACTTATAAATCTTATCCATATTTGTCAAACTAGTGACTTCTTCACTTTATGCTTATTTGCTTTTCAACCAAAATAGCACCAACAACTTTTGTGTTTATCTACTTTGATTAAATGCTCAATTTCATAGTAGTTCTTAATAAATACTCCCTCCGTCTCAAAATGTTTGTCCTCAAAATGTTTATCCCATTTGACTTTTTTGTTGAACTTTGACCACAAATTTATAAGAGATTAATCATGTTTATGAAATTCTAAAAGTTGTTGATAATATTATTAATGGTGAATCAATAAAAATTTTTAAAATTTCATGAACATAATTAAATTGTCATATATTTGTGATCAAATTTCAAGTAAAAAGTCAAATGGGACAAACATTTTGGGACGAAGGGAGTACTACTTTTTTTTTTGTCTAGTTTAAAATAATTTCAATTTTTTTTCTACTTAGAAGTAGTATTATTAGAAATATTTTATTATCAATTATATATATTGTGTTTATCTTGTTACCAAACTTAATTTGAAATTGTGTATATTAATTAGAGATTCAACTTTTGTAAACTTATGAAGATTAGTCTAGAACATTATTTTGTAACCCTATAAGTATGTACTCCCTTCGTCCCAAACCTACGTGCACATTTTTTAAAATGGAAAAGAATCTTTACTATTTCCTCCACACATTCTCTCTCCTACATTATTTTAATACTCACAACACTATTATAATTTACTATTCACTCACACTCATTATCTCTCCTATTTTACTTTTACACTCACAATACTTTTTCCATTATTCACTTCCTTTATTTACGTGCAAAACACCAAGTGTGCACCTAGGTAGGGGACGGAGGGAGTACATTCGTATCATAATAAATTGAGTCATTCATATCAACCTTTATTCTCCCATGTATATAATTGACTTCGTCTAACCCTTCCACACTATAATATGGTATCAGAGCAATATAATCCATAATGAGCCACTACAAGAAAGTTAGTTATTTACGGCACTCATTTACGGCGGGTGATACGCGTCCGCCCCACCGTAAACAACACCTCACTTCCGCTCCCACCATCTTCACCATCTACCATCACAATCGGCAAAAACCTAATAGTCGAAACCCTATCCACCTACTCACCACCATTGCTTCCACCACAACCCAAGTTTGGCTTGACTTGGAATGCCTATGATAGCATGATAATCACTTGTTAGATCCATGACTACGAAAGTGACGGTAGCCTTGGATCGAAAGGGATGTTCGCCAATTTCAAGCTCCAGTTCCACAGTTCCCTTTGCGCCAACTTTATGGTTGGTGAAACCTTCCAGCCTTCCATGAGAAGGTTCCAACATGGTGTCTTTCAAGACCATTTGTTGGAAAGCAGAATAGTACAGGATGTCACGGGAGGCCCCCCGTGTCCACAAGAAGTCTTTCAGATTTCACATTATCAATTCTACCCTTTACAACTAAGGGTTATTCACGGGCAGCACGGCTCCCTGCCAATTCGTTGGGGGAAAAACTAATGACCTCTTCCGCCTTATGAATCCAAGCAGGCACGTGGTACACTTTGCTTAGTTCATGGATCTAGTCCCTTAGCTTTCTGGTGGAAGTTACCTCCTCACGGATCACATGTAATTTGGCCCTAGGGGGCCTACGTTCTCCGTCCTCACTTTTATCTTCATCTTCACTTTCTTCTTCCTTTCGCTTTCGCTTGCCGTCCTTCTTCATGACATAGCGGTCTAGCTTTCCCTCGTCAACCCACCGTTGGATCATTTTCTTGAGGGCCCAGCAGTTGTCAGTGGTGTGGCCATTATCCTTGTGGAAATCACAGTATTTGGAAGTGTCACGAGGAAACTTGGGTTTATTGCTCAGCAGGCGAGGAGGTGGAAGATTTACTAGTTGCATGATCTCTGAAATGGGTTTGGTTAGAGGCGTAAACACTTCAGGTTTCTCGGTGCTTCTTGTTCTGTTCTTCCCCTTGGATCCCTTACCATTCCCATTGTCATTTTGGCGAGTGCCAACCGCCTCTGGTTTCGCCTTGTCGGATCCCCTTTTCTTGCTTTTATCCTCAGCCATGGCAATGGCGTAAGCCACTTGGTACAATTCAGACTTGGACTTAGGTTCCCGGGCGGAGAGTTCATAGATGAGGGGACCGGATTTCAATCCGGAGTTAAAACAAACAGTGACCTCCCTGTCGATGAGGCTTTCTTCCACCTGGTCCGCCATTTTGCGAAATCGGTTGTAATAACTGAGGGTAGTTTCCCCCTTCCCTTGCTCGATATTGGCAAGGTCGGTTAATCTCATCTTTCTCCTTTCAACTGTTGCAAAGTGGCTCAAAAGCATTCTCCTCATGCCTCTCCAGCTATCGATGCAACTTTTTTTCAAACTCACTAACTGTGTCAAGGTCAAGCTTTGAGAAGGTGCTCGCGAAAGCTTTACATAGCATGTCATCAGCTATAGTGAGGAGGTTCATGGTTTGCTCAAAACTTTGCACATGATCTTTCGCGTCAGTGGTTCCGTTGTACTTTTCAAAGTTTGGGACCTTAAAGTGAGGATTTGGTGGTGCAGCAGTTATCCTCAAGGAAAACGGACGAGTTGACCAGTCGAAGTCATCGTCATCAACCTTCTTTCCCATCTCCATATCATCAAGTCTAGAGCCGTCAATACGGGAATACGGGACGGGACGAGACGAAATTACGTTGTCCCACGACGGGAGCGGGACGAAACGGGACGGGACCAAAACGGGACGGGACGAAAATACTCCATCCCATCCCGTCCCATTTGCGGGACGCGGGATCTCATGACCCATACGGGACCCGTTGACAATGAGAAATAAAGAGAAAAAAAGCATTCAACACAGAAAAAAAGCATTCAACACGCGAAAATACTCCGTCCCATCAAGTGTATTACAAATTACAAACAAGCTAGAACTTAGTTAATAACAAAATAAGTTTTATCAAAATAAGCTTACAAAGTCTGAAGCATGGTTTATAACTACAAGTTACAGAAAAAAAGCATTCAACAGCAGCAATATCCAAATTCCAAATGTCCCTCTTTAGAAAAAAAGCCTGTAATATTGAAGCTGGTTCCCTACAAACGCGATGATTCTGAATGATGTACATGAGAAATTTCCCTATCATAGCATTGATCTCTTCCTGTATTGAGTAAAACATAAAGTTGAATTAAATATTATAAATAACAAGCACAATAAAATATCATAATAACACACTGACGCACTAAGTAAAAGATGTAATATGTTTTCAACAAATAATACTGCAAAAAAATAACATCTACTTGTGAAAAAGCTAATTGTTGTTTCTTCCTTAAGCATGAACCAAATTCATGTTGTTACAAACCAAATGAATGTTGTCATAATGAAAATGCTAACAGGTACTTAAGGCACACACTAAGGATCTGAATTTAGAAAGATTTAGCATAGGGATTCTCCCTACGGTCGAAAACTTCTCCAATGACATTGGTGAAGTTCACGACAAAAACTCTCTAAAGCTTGAACAGTACGTGCTATCTAAGACACACCGAACACAGCAAATAAATGATCCCACAAGAACCAGGAAACTTGACAATGAAGAAAAAGAAGAAGAACAACTTTATAATGAAGAAAGATGTGCATATATTTCTCACTTGACTCTACGCAAAAGAGAGACAACTGGCGAACACTTTGAGTGTCGCTTTCAAAGAACAATAAGCTTTAAGCTTACCATGAATCGAAGATCGTGCAAAAGGCTCTAACTTAGGAAGAAAAGAATCAGCAACAAAAAAAAAACACATAAAGGTAAAGGTACTATAATTTAGTTATTCAAATGAATAAGGATGAAAAGACTATCAGAAATAACCACAACAGAAATAACCACAAATAAGATATTGCACTTTCTTAGGGAGTATGCAACTTCTATACTTGTTGAGCACACGAGCTCCAATAGAAAATGACGACTCTGATGCAACGGTGGTAATAGGAATGGCTAAAACATCACATGCCATGCGTGCAAGAATCGGGTATCTCGTTTCGAGATTTCCAATATTCCAAGACATTCATATCCTCATGAAAAGCAAATTCAAGCTTAGGCTCCTCCAAGTAAAGATCCAATTGAGATTTTCCAAAGAACAATGACAGCTTTGACTCTCATATTCCATAAATTCCTAACATGATATAAAACATAGATCAAACAAAATATAAATCAAGTAAAGAAAAAAAAAAAAAAGTATTAAAAAAATACTTACAGTTACATCAAACATCCGTTTGCCTTTGTTTTTAAATGTTCCTTTGTTGTTCGTTGATGAAGATGTGACAAAAGAGGTATGTGGTTGTGAAGAGCTATTCATGTGATCAATGTTATCTTTAGAATATTCTTCAAAAGCTTGTATAAATGTCCTCGACAAGTAAGATTTTCTTTTCTCGTTGTTTCGACACTATTTTCAACCTTTGAATAAAAATAATGCAACATTGTCAACTTCACTCGTGGATCAAGAACCCCCCAAATGCAAGCACTATACTATACCGAGCCCAATATTTGTCAAACTTCCCTCGCATCCTTTTACACATTTCTCTTATCACTTCATCTTCACTATACAAGTTATTTTGAAGCAACCTTTTCAATTTTCCAAACTTGCATGAAATATAAGTTTGATGTAGTATAAGAAGAGCCCGAGATCAAGTTGGTAGTGTCATAAAAAGGCTCAAGGAAATCACATATTTTCTCACCCCTCTGCCAATCATCTTGTGAAGGACAACACTTATAATTCTTTTCACTCAACTGAAGAAGAAAAAAAAGCCTTCTTATACTTTATGGCACTAGCTAACATCAAATATGTTGAATTCCAACGAGTAGGCACATCCAATCGCAAACCAATACTCGTGTCAATACTACCCACTCGCCTTACACACTCTTCAAATTTTTTAGTCCTACTCTCATAACCCGTAGCATACTTAATGTATTCTCTAATCAAATACAAAGCACCGTAAACAACTTTCGACCTTCTTGAACAATTAAATTTAAAATGTGAGCGGAACAACGAACATGAAAATATTCACCATCACAAAACAAGCCATCATTCTCAAAACAAAGCCGCTTCTTTCAAGATATCTTGCATGTTGTCATTACTAGAGGCATTATCTAATGTCAAAGAAAACACTTTCTTCTCAATCCCCACTCTTTCAAAAACTCAAACAACTTTGCAGCCAATTCAACTCCCGAATGTGGAGGCGGCATATGGGTAAAGTTGAGTATTTTACTATTCAATTTCCATTCAAAGGTCAACAAAATGAGCAAGCTTAAAGAAATGTAACCTTCACTAGCGCATGTTTGTCCACAAATCGGAAGTTAAGCAAATTCTATTTGGAGTATCAAACAAAGCTTGCTTAAGTTTATCTTTCTCCCTCAAATAGATTTTCTCAATGTCTCGAAACAAGAGTATTTCTACTAATGCAAGAGAATGCAGGATTCAAATACGTCAATAAATCTCTAAATCCATCATATTCAACCAAATGAAAATGGCATATTATGCTTAATTACCGCACAAGCTAACTTTTCACGTACAATCTTTTGATCAATTTTTCTATTTATTACCTTCCCCTCACTATCCATAATCATTTGTCCTACATCATGAAACTTCAACTTTGAACATGCTTTTTGATGGCGTTTCATTCCCCGAAGTCCCGCATTTTCCACCCGCCGCAAATAATTTTTTACACCCTTTACACTCACCTCTTACTCTTTTGAACCCCATGATCTATATCAATCAATTGGTTGAAAAAAAATGCCACACATCGAATATATCTTACCCTTTTTGCATGACTCACCTTTCGTATTTTCTCGCTTTGTCTACCTCATTATCATCCACATTTGTACTTCATTGCAAGTGAATTAGATTCCATTACTACAATGAAAAAAACAAACACAACAATATCCCACAATTATAATTCATACATAATCAATGAATTGAAGGCACTGGAGATAACAAATTACGTGGATCTGAAACCCCATCGAATTCAAGAACTACAATTCCTTTGGACCCAGATCGATTAAAGGCCAGGCACTGAGTAAGTTCCAGGTAAAATAGGAAAGAGCAATTAACAAAACTGAAATTCCCAAATAAAACCCCTAAAACCCTATAAACATTACCCCCACCCATATCGAATCTTTCCATTAGGGCAACCACCCATCTTCTAAAAAGTCAGATAAGCAGTAATTAACCGATCAAAAACACAAATACATGACAACGTTCATCACAAATTCACAATGTCAAACCTATACACATAAACAAGTAAAGTAATGAAAATATTGAAGATTCAAACGCGACATTGACTACAGAAATTGGAACTGAGAATGGAAAAGTAGAAACATGAAACATACCTTGAGAAGGGGAGAAGAAATCAGACAAAGAAAGGAAAGTAGGATCGGGATTGGGGGACTTGACGAAATCAAAGGTGATTGTTACAGTTGACGAAATCAAAGGGAGAGGTGGAATAATCGCCGGCTCTGTTCTGCGCTGCCGTGCCGCTGCGGAAGGGAAGGGAAGAGAGAAAGAGAGAGAGAGAGAAAAAAGAAAAGAACAGAATACTAATAGTTAGGGTTTAGGTTTTTTGTGTGCGTTTGTTTGTTTTTTTTTTTTTTTTTTTTTTTTAAGAACGGAACGGACGCCCCGTCCCCATCCCGGCCCCGTATCCCCGCTTGTCCCCGCTGCCCCAAACGGACGTCTTCAATAGTCCTGCTTTTCAAACGGGATGAAAAAATGCTGTCCCATCCCGTCCCATTTATAGGTCGGGACGGGACGTCCCGACGGGACAGTCCCAACTTGACGGCTCTAATCAAGTCTTTGTTTCAATAGTTTCCATTGTTTGGTTTCCACTCCCTTATCACTGCTAGAGTGGGTGCTTCGCTGGGAGCTACGGGTCGATTTATCCTTGGGGTGACCATTCACCCAACTGTGTTCCTCGTCATTTCGATGGCTGTCACGTCGTTTAGATGGTGCCTTGTCACGTCTAGTTTCCAACTCTTGGCCACCAAGTATCATTCTGTATGGCTCGGGAGTTCTCGGCCGTACGAATTCACGAGGACGTGGTCGGGAGAGTCTCTCCGAGGACTCGAGAGAATCATGGCGAGGTCGACGAGGTCGAGGAGACCCGGGACGACGAGGCGCCATGACGAGACGAGGAGGGGAAAGCCTCTTGGGACAAGCCGAGTTTCGTCCTTAAATCCTTTCGAGTTCACTTCTGTTCCTGGAACTCAACCGGCTTCTCGTGTCAACTACCCGGGTCTTTCTTTCGTTGGTATGCCGAGGACGGGGAGGATCTCGCAGGGCCTCGCTAGTGGTTCAGCGGTTCGAGGGGAGACCTCGTCGCCCACCTTGCTCCCTTCCACGAGAGTTGCCCATCGACGACAGCATTTAACTCAAATACGGAATTGTCAGGATCCAATTGCAAAAGAGCAGCACCGTGCCTCATACATTCTTCGCAATGTCTCCATTCGTCTATGTAGCAAAGCTGTGTCGGCCAATCCGGGTTGAGTTCCTTCCGCTTGATCGACGTCGGCATTCTTCGCCATCTTCCTCCCAATCCTCTTCCTCGAGGACGAGGAAGTTTAACACCTCGCTCCTTGGCATTCGGTTGCCCACGGAGCAAGAGCCGCGGCGAGGGAGGTGGTCCTTCAGCCGAGGTGGAGGAGGAGGCAGATCGGTATTGGGGCCGACCCCATTCACTGAGTCCCGCTCCTCGACGCAACACTTGTAAATTGTCCGTCTTCCATCGCACCAAGAATTGTAATAAACAAATTACCAATTAGGCGAATTTCTACAATAATCACGATTTTCACCAATTTCTGAGCGTAATTTGACGCAAACAAAAAATTGCAAATTGCAATTTGACAACGCCAAATTTTCCGGCCCAAAACGCTGATTCCAAGCGAAACTGGGCAAACTCCGACTAAATCTTGCAGAATCCGGTCAAATCAAGAACAAAACAAAATCGGAGCGGATTTTTCGTTCGAATTGAGAACAAATTCAACAAAACAAAGCCTGTGCGAACTTTTCCAGTGCCAAACAAGAATCGATTTTCCCAAGCAATGGAATCAATCGATGATGCCAAAATCACCAACCGCCTCAAATCCAAGCGATCGTCTGCTCCGGAGATTGCTAGGCCTGAAAATAAGACAAAACACGTAAACTAAGCCGGGGCTTGACCGGCGAAGTCCCTTCGGCGAAAGAATAAGTCACGATTTTGGTGTGAGAAACTAAATTGACAGAGTTTCTGTATGTAAAAAGCAACGTACCGAATAATGTGCCCTGTGACTTGTATTTATAGGGATGGATTGATAGAATCCATGTTGAATTGAACTTATAAAGAGATAAGATATAATACTAAGAGGATTATATCTGTTAAGGAGTCATTGTTTGACTTTAATTGATGTAGATGGTTACAATCCTGATTGGATAATAACTGTTGAGTCCTTGTTTGAATAGGTTCAATCTGCTAGCCGGAAATCCGAGGAGCATAAATGTTTTATCTCGGCGTTTGTGTGTAAGTCGAGATGCATGATTTAGCTTCCTCGTCCATTGATAATCTGACGACATGTGAATATGCCGAGGTGAGTGATTCTGTCTCCTCGTCATAAGGAGTTATGCCGAGGTAAGAACTTTCCTCTCCTCGTCGTTTGTGACATCTCGAAGCATGATGAGCCAAGTATGATGAGCCCGTTGTCAATGTAATGCCGAGGGGATACTCCTCGGCATACGAGGAGGATATCCCCGACACTTGTAATTGGGGCAATTGTATATTGGGCCTTGGCTGGCTATGTTGATGACGAGGTACGAGACCGAGGTGACCCATGGTGGCTTCTTATAACTTGTATGTGGTTTGTGTTTATAGCCCAATCCATTTGAGCTTGACCCGGTCAAGCCCATTTTCATATCTTGATTTATACTGTCATTATACCATCAATACTATCAATAAATTTTAGATTTTCATAGAATAACTAAATTAATTTAGAATTATTACTCAAAATTTATTTATAATAAAAATAAAAAAGTGAGAAAATCATTTTGAAGCCGAGGGATCTATTACACCCCTTTTCTTTCTTGGTTATCAATCTATCTCTCCTCTCCCTCTTCTTCCGTGGATGATATTTTAGGAAAATTAATGATTTTAACTTATCAGTTCTCGAAATGAGACTATATATCTTTTTTAGAAAAATAAAAATTGTAAATAAACTATTATTTTGAGATAGAGGGAGTATATTAATTTCATAACTTGTAATCAAGCCTATACTCTAGTGTAGGGGGAGCATTTCATATACTCCCTCCGTCCATTCAAGTGTGCACCAAATTTTCTGACACATCGATTAAGAAATAATAATAAAATAAGAAAAAAGTAAGAGAGAGAAAAAAGTGGAGAGAGAATGTTGTAAGTGTAAAAGTAAAATAGGAGAGAGAATGAGTGGAATAAATAGTTAGGAGAGAGAATGTTGTGAGTGTAAAAGTAAAATAGGAGAGAGAGTGAGTGAGTGGGGTAAATAGTGAAAATTCCCTTTTCATTTTGAGCAGTTCAGACTCGGCTGGAACGAACCAAAAGGGAAATGACTGTACACTCGGGTGAGACGGAGGGAGTATTAATATTAAGAACCCTAATTAATTTAATTTAAATTAAATAAACGCACAAACATGGGAAGTGGAGTAATCAAACATGCCCAAGTACAGATTCCTTATTAAATCATTTTCTTCAGATAATATATTTATTTCAGTCTGTCTTATTTTAAGTGGCCTTGATCTATAAACGGATAAGAAGCTTATTATAATCTAAAGATCATTGTTAATTTGATTTTTTTTTTTTTTATAAAGATATACGCATTCTTGCCCTTATAAACGCAAACAAAATACTTCCAGATTGGATTTGTTTGTGTAGGACCATTCCCACGTGAAGTCCACCTTCAATTGGTTCAAACTAAAATATTAAATGCAACATATCTAGGGTTGAGATTCAGGGATTACAAGACTATTGTAGAGTGTGAAAGTATAATGACACAAACCCTCTCTTAAACAAAAAAAAAAAAAAATAAATAATAAAAAAAAATAAAAAAATTAATGACACAAACCCTAAATATGGTGCTAATGGGTTTTGAAGTTGTACTAAAACCTACACATAATACTTTTTCTTCTTCTGTCTCAAAATGATTTTTCTATTTTTTTTAATATTATTACGAATAAACTTTGAGCAATTATTTTAAATTGATTTTGTTATTTTATAAAACTTGTTAGAGATAATATTATTGATGTGTACCAATTACAAGTTTTAAATTTACATTAATATAATTAAATCAATCTATAATTATTCTTAAAAGTTTATTCAAAAAAAGTAGGATGATTATTTTGCAACATAGAGAATAACACTTTGATTGGCTATAAAACAATTAAATCACAAATTTAGTGGGATTAATGTGTTAGAACATGGATTGTATAACATATATTATTAGTGAAAGTACTTGATAAAATAGTGATCAATATTATAATATTTATTATAAAGTATAGGATATAATATAATGTGTAGAATTCCATAATATAAGACTACCATTAAATGATGGGCATAATGGTAATTTCTTATATATCAATAGGTGTAGTCCCTAAATGAAGTGCCTCTTGAATTCCTATATAAAGGCCTATCCATCAAGCCTATGAATTCACTAGTTTTACATTTCTCATTCAGTCAAAACTCTTCCTAAGTAATTGAAGAATAAAGAGATTAAAGGGCACTCATCATTTAGAAGATCTACTCCTCCCTAATTTGAAGTCTATCTTCTTACTTCATTCTCTTTACTCAAGAACAAGAACAAGATTAAGAACGAACATGGAATCACAAGGTAATTACACGCTTCCGTCTTCTTCTTCTTCTTCTCTTCTTAATCTAGTAATGAGTCGGTTCATGGTTAATGGATCGTTTAATGTTCCAACAATTGGTATCAGAGCCTGCTCATATATTAGATTGAGTTTGAATTTCTTATAAAGTCTTGTGCTTTAATTTGTTTTAAATCCATGTATAATTACACTTAGTTTTGTTCTTGTACATAATACTCATTTTGTCTAAGAGTATTATGTTCATAACTTCATTCTATTTCTGAAATTTTGGTTTTACTCAAAAGGCTTTCAATGTAAGATTATCCCATTTTTGAACATAGCCACCATCCTTGGATGCGTTGTGAGTTTGTTCATATGCATAGCCACGCATTTTTTAAATGTGTTGTGAGTATGCGGATCTACTTACTTTGGTTGAAAAATTGAGTCACCATTAAATTAAGAACTTCATTCAATTTCTGGCAATAATGGTAAGATCAAGTTTTAAGAGACACAATGGTTCATACAAGATTACCCCATTTACATAGCCAACATCATGTGTTTGGAGTGTGTAAATCTAGGTCTACTTGTTTGAATCATGTTAATTAAAGTGCAAACTTATCTTATTTTCATAGCCAATAATTATAATGCATTAAAAGGTTTCATCAATTATCAAAAGGCAAGGGCTATTCCGTCGTGGCCTTTGAATAATGATGACTTTTAAATTGCTTACTCCATGGAAAGGCCGTTCCTGCAGTGGCCTTTATGATGAATTTTAAATTGCTTGGCCGTTCCGCATCGTGGCCTTTAAATGATATATTTTAAATTGCTTACTCTCCATGGTTCATGCTGTTCCGTACCATGGCTTTTAAGTTGGTGACTATTCATAAATAAAAGTATAAATGTGTCTTTTACTCCACGGCTGTTCATAAAATATTATTGAACCGTGGCTTTTTTTTTTTAATTGGTGATTTTTTAAAATGAGTATAATTGGTGACTTTTCGTTGCCCAAAATATTTTGATAATTTATTAATAAATTATAATGTCTGGACACCAGTCGCGTTTCGGTGGTTCTTGAAGTTATTAAACTTTAAGAATGGACGGGTAGAACAAAAGGATATTGTCTTTTATTAATAAATTTCGCTTATTTCTTTACCTTTTAAATTTTCAGAAATTACCTTAAAGTCTTAAGTGCCCTAAAGTATGATTAATTATATGCTTAAACAAATTTATTCATTGTTTAAATAATATTGTTGCCAAAGCAATTTACGTTATTTAAATACAAATTTGTTAAAGTGATGAATGTAAATATTGATATGTGATAACATGCTTGTTTCCCAAAGGAGACCTTGTTATTGACTAAGTGTTTACATTCATGGGGTAATAATTGAACTAAACTTTTGGTCATTTTAAATGCTGTGAACCATCCCAAAGGAAGGCGGGTGTTTAAAATGAATTGCTTATATTCTTTATTACCGGGAAACAAGTACCTTAAACTTTAGGATATTTTCTATACTTGAACCGGCCCAAAGGAAGGCAAGTATTTAAAGTGTATTGTTTAAGCTATTTGTTTACCCTAAGATAAATCAAATTGTGAGTCAATTCGCAATCCAAAGATTAGTCTTGATGTCATATTGATTATCTTTTTGATGGAATTCATTTGATATAATTAATCATTGTGTAGTTTCTTATATATGTTTTGTTTCATTCTTGTTCTTCTCCTTGATTTGATTAATGCTTCATCCGTAACTACTGCTATAAATGATGTACATTTGCTTCGGGACTAAACTTAAAACTTGGAAAAATAATATAACAATGATCTTAGGCAATATGGACATCGATCACGCATTAGGGAATCAAATCCCTGCTCTCACTAAAGAAAATACCGTTATAGAACGGAAGAATGTTGAGCAATGGAAACGGTCCAACCGTGTGAGTCTAATGATCATGGAAAACGCTGTTTCAGATACATTTTTGGACAATGTCTCTGAGATCGAAAATGCTGAATTTTTCTTTGAATTCTTGTGGAAACTTGTTTCCATACGGTACAAGAGTGAGAAAAATCTTTGGGAGTACATTATTGAATTATTTCAACTTTCGATCAAACTAAAGGCACTTAAGTTAGAGATTTCGGAAGAATTGCTCGTGCACTTAGTTTTGATCTATCTTCCTCCTCAATTTGGTCCTTTTGAGGTGACCTATAAATGTCGAAAGTCAAAGTGGAATATTAATGGATTACTTTCACATATGACATTAGAGGAAGATAGGATGAAATATCTTAAATTAGAAAGTACTCATTCAGCATTTACTTCTTCTCGTGGGATTAAGAGAAGAGGGAAGGAAATTGTGGTTGCAAGAAAGAAGCGTAAGGGATCATTTAATGGTCATAAAGTCAAGAAATGCTTCTTTGCAAGGACCTTACTCGCATGATGAACGACTACCATAAGTATCGCAAATGGCGAATTTAGATAGGTATGTCATTTGGTCTTGTTTGTACTAAGACAAATTTGGTTTCAATTCCTTAATATACATGGTGGTTGTATTGTGTTGCAACAACTCACATTAGTTCATGTATGCAGGGTTGCACAGATTACCGAATCCCCAGTGAAGATGAGAGATACATCTATATGGGAGCTGGAAATCGGTTGAAGATTTGGGCATAAGGGACTTTTAGATTAATGTTAAAGTACGGCTATTATTTTGTATTAAATAATACATTTATTATACCGTCATTTAGACAGAATTTGATATCAATCACAGTATTAGATCGGGAAGATTATTCCCGTTCATTTGGTAATAATAAATGTGATCTTATTTTCAATTCCGAGGTTGTCGGTATTAGTACTTTATCTTAACAATGACAATTTTATTTACTTCAAACAGTAAATACTATTAATGAGTCCCATAATAATGAAACCAAAACTAAAGGCACTAAGCAAAAGTTATCAAGTGAAAATTCTTGTATTCTATGGCATAGGCGTTTGGGTCATATCTCCAAAGGGAGAATTGATAAAGCTTATGTCGGAGGGAATTCTAAAAACAACTTGATACTCCGAATAAAACTTTTGCATTAAAGTGTTTTAAAGAATAAATTTACAAACATTAAAGGAAATAGAATTTTGAGAGTATCAAACGTTTTGGAACTAATTCATATGGACATTTGTGAACCATTCATTAACCCTTCATGGAATGGTCAACAAATATTTCATTACGTTCATGGATGATTACTCTCGTTATGGATACATTATTTTCTTCATGTAAAGTTTCAATCATTGGACGTTTTCAAGTCTTTTAAGGCATAAGAAAGACTATTAAGAACGTTAAAACCGATCATGGTAGTGAAAACTACGGACGGTATAACGTATTGGGTGAATAATGTCCAGGTCCTTTAAACTCGCTATCTTGAAGAGTGTGGGATTGTCCCTCACTACACCATGTCGGGCAAACCTAGCATAGTGTAGTGGAGAGACATAATAGAATCCTTAAGGATATAGTAAGAAGTATGTTTAGTTGTACTTCTTTACCTCACTCATTATGGGCGAAGCATTAAAAACCGCTACTTATATTCTCAATAAAAGTCGCTTCAAAGGCTACCGACAAAACTCCGTATGGACGATAAGATCGTTGGTAGTTACTTTGTAGGGTATGCTAAGAGATATAGGGGATATAAATTTTATGACCCGAAAACTAGAACATTTTTTTTTTCGAGACTGGCAATGCTAGGTTCTTTGAGGATGTTGAATTTAGTGGGAGAAATAGTAGTAATGATCCGATCTATTTTGAATTTGATGCGATCTATTTGAATTTGAAAAGTTAGAGGAACCACTCTATGTTCCTCAAACTTTAGTTCTGTTGGAAATCAAGTAATTATACCTGAAATTCAACAAAGAACATACAATTCAAAATAATATAGAGACTCCCGTAAATAACGGACAACATGAAAATGTTGGACATAAGGAAATTCAACAACCTCAATTTGAGGATGAACCAGTGCCCTTAAGAAGATCTATTAGAGCTAGAAGAAATGCTATTAGGATATTTATGATATGTGTCTTGCGGAGAATTAGGACACCTTAGGTTTAGTGGGAGATGATCTAATCACCTTCCATAAAGCCATTAATAGTCCTAATTCTCATAAGTGAATCTATGCTATTAATGAGGAGTTAAAATCAATGAAATACAGTGACATTTGAGATCTTGTCCCATTACCTGAAGGTGTAAAACCTATTGGTTATAAATTGATATTTAAAACCTAAAGGGATTAGCAAGGTAATATGGAAAGATATAAGGCACATCTTGTTACTAAAATGATTTACTCAAAAGGAAGGCATTGATTATAAAGAAACATTTTTCCGGTATCTTCTAAAACCTCTTTTGTGATCATTATGACATTAGTGGCACATTATGATCTTGAGCTTCATCAAATGGATGTTAAGATGACTTTTCTCAATGGCAACATTGAGGAAACTATCTATATGAAGAAACCAAAATGGTGACTAATTCGGATCAAACTAGTCAACTGGTTTGTAAACTTAAGAAATCCATTTATGGGCTTAAGAAAGCATCTCGTCAATGGTACTTAAAATTTAACTAAGTTATTCTTTCATTTGGCTTTGAAATGAATCTTGGTGAAGATTGTGTGTATCATAAGTTTAGTGGGAGTAGATTTATAATTTTTGTCTTATATGTGGATGATATTTTACTTGCTAGTAATAATAAAGAACCTTCTAAAGGAACTAAGAAATTTCTCAAACAAATTTGAGATGAAAGATCTTGGTAAGGCGTCTTTTGTATTGGGAATCCAAATTCATCGTGATCGTTCACGAGGTATTTTGGGATTATCACAAAAGGAGCTATATAGAGAAGGTATTACAAAAATTTAGCATGGAAAATTGTAAACCACATGACACCCCTGTCTCTAAGGGAGATAAATTCAGTCTAAAGCAATGTCCTAAAAATAATTTTGAATCCAAGTATATGAAAAATATCCCTTATGCACCGGTAGTAGGAAGCTTAATGTATACAATGTGTCCGTACTCGTACAAACCTTGCATTTATTATTGAATGCTTGGTCAATACCAAAGCAATTCGGAAAGAAGAACATTAAGTCGCATCCAAAAGAATGATGAAGTACCTATAAAACATTAAACTACATGCTTATGTATATAAATCGGATCATTTTGAGATCATTAAGTATTCCGATTATGTTTTAGTGGATGCAAAGATGTCGAAAGACATCATAAGGTTATATCTCTTGTTGAAGAGAAATAAGTATAAAATAAACAAATAGATATACAACTTATAGGATCAAACTCCATGTTATTGGATCCATTTTATAAAGCGTAATCTCTTTTGATGTTTCGCGAGCATACTGCTCATATGGGTGAAACGACTTTTGATAATGCTTAAATCAGTGGGAGTTTGTGTTGTTTTCTATTTCTTTGTGTTGTTTTTATTTATATTGATCTCATTTGGTTGAGTAGGACTAGTTGGAGAATATATATATAAGTTCTTCATATATATTCATTAATATTTCATGCTACATATCTATACTTAATCTATGTCGTTTAGTTGGATATATATATGTGATTAATGTGGGTTTAGTTGCGAATCAATTACAACGACTGCCCCTTTAGTCCTTATACTTATATGACTAATGGACGAAATTGTTTTCGAATGACAACAAAGTGCACATAAGGGTTGTCATTTGTGTTATAAATATGATTGAAGGATTTTATTAAGTATAAATATATGTTATTATAATCCAAGTGGGAGATTGTTAGAACATGGATTGTATAACATATATTATTAGTGAAAGTACTTGATAAAATAGTGATCAATATTATAATATTTATTATAAAGTATAGGATATAATATAATGTGTAGAATTCCATAATATAAGACTACCATTAAATGATGGGCATAATGGTAATTTCTTATATATCAATAGGTGTAGTCCCTAAATGAAGTGCCTCTTGAATTCCTATATAAAGGCCTATCCATCAAGCCTATGAATTCACTAGTTTTACATTTCTCATTCAGTCAAAACTCTTCCTAAGTAATTGAAGAATAAAGAGATTAAAGGGCACTCATCATTTAGAAGATCTACTCCTCCCTAATTTGAAGTCTATCTTCTTACTTCATTCTCTTTACTCAAGAACAAGAACAAGATTAAGAACGAACATGGAATCACAAGGTAATTACACGCTTCCGTCTTCTTCTTCTTCTTCTCTTCTTAATCTAGTAATGAGTCGGTTCATGGTTAATGGATCGTTTAATGTTCCAACATAATGGGGAATTTGGAATAGTTTTAGCCGTTACATAACACAAAATCTTGTGAAAACGCATTTTACGATAAAATGTGTTTTTGAACAAGACTTGAAACGGGCTGAATTGAAGTGCATGTACATGTCACTCAAAAACACTATTGCGGGCATTAAACCGGTATAACCAATATTAGTTATAATGACTTCCAGTGTTGTTAGTTAAAAGAATTGTCAGTGCATTACTTGATACTCAATAACACTATCACTGATCCGGTTTAAGCATGATTTTAAAACGGGTTTTACTGGCAAAACGTATTTTTAATAAAAACAACTCATGACATAAGTATTTCGTTGTAATGTGCAATTATGGCTTCGTTTTATCTTTTTCTTTGGTAAGAGCAACATTAACGGTTGGTTTAGGTGTTTTTGGGTGAGGATTTTTCCTAGGTGGAAGGCCACGTCAGCAAAAGGGAGAGAGAAAAGGGATAAACCGCTCATTGTGTGATGAAGCGGTTTTTTCTGACTTTTTTTTTTTTTGCAAATTGAACATTTTGCTTAAAAAAAAAAAGTAATTTATTGGCCCAAAATAAATATTTTTTATTATTTCTTTTAACAAAATAAATGTATTAAAAAAAAGGTGTCTCTAAATTTTTTTGAATAAGTTTACAAGTGTAGGAAAAAAATGTTGTTAAAGGTTTATAAAAATAAAAATGTATAAATATTAATGTGACAAACTTATAAATCCCTTGAATAAGTTTATAAATAAGCAAGCCGACAAAATAAATGATCCAGATGCATGCCTTCAAAACTAAGCAATTAATTTTAGTCACACAGCCAACGAGCTCATTGATATAACTACATCATATGACATCGCACATAACAAAACAACTGAGTTGTGTATTGGAACTATTAGTAGTATGTAATTGCGTGTAAAATAAATTTTTTTTAATACTTTTTTATTTATTAATATGTTTGTCATTACTACTGGTGAAGTCAGAAAATTTTATAAATGAGGTCGAGATTGCTATTGGGATAATTAATATAATTGATGTATACAAATTTAAAATGCAAGGGCTAAAAATAATAATTTAGTGCAATTTTTTCTCAAAATTAAGGTGGTCAAAATGTATAAATTTATCATTTTTAGTATTAAAAAGTCATTTTCTAAAAAATTAATAGTACAAAATTGACATATTTCAAAATTGAAGGGGGTCGACCCCCCTGGAGACAATGTGGCTTCGCCACTGCTTGTTATACTCACAATAATTATTTTATGTTTCACTTTTTTGTACTGTCTTATTTTTCATACTTACAACACTTACTACAATATATATTTTTTCTTAATTTCTGCGTGTAAAGTCAATTTTGTGTTGGGGGAGTATTTATTATTGGATGAGTTTATTTTAAAAATAAACAAGATAAAGAAAACATTTACTCCTATTTACCCTTCAAAATATCAGGTCAGCTGCCCCGTCCCTTTCCTCTCTATGTCCTTCAAAGTCCAAAGCCGCCTAGACTACAGTTGTGGCCCACTTTCTTTCCATAAATAGTAACATCAACGGGCATCAATCTCAAACTCATTTCCATTTTCCATTCCCAACTTTTATCCAATTTTCTCTCTCTTTCTAGTAGAAACTTTTCACTTTACACCCCAATCATGAACCACTCGAGTACTTCCCATGATCATCTTCCTCAAAAACACAACCCCCTTAAACGCATCAAAAAACGGCTAACAGAAGATCAAGTAAGCCTCCTAGAATCCAGCTTCAACACCAACAAAAAACTTGACCCGGAACGCAAGCTCCAACTCTCAAGAGACCTAGCCATCCCTCCAAGACAAATCGCCATTTGGTACCAAAACAAACGGGCCCGTTGGAAGAACCAAACCCTAGAACACGACTACTGCGCCCTTCAATTACGCCTCGAATCCGCATTAACCGATAAAAAACACCTCCAGATAGAGGTGGACCGGCTCCAACTCGAGCTGCATCAGACTCAGGTCCACCTAGCACAATTACAATCACAGTCACAATCACAAGCCCAATATCCGCTTGTGTCAGCTGTCTCTAATTGCTATGATGAAGCGGGGAGCTCGAGTAATTTTAATGGATCAGATCATCGTGTGGATGATAATAATTGTCGGTCTTGGGATATGAATGATGAGGTGATGCAAGTTGAGGAGATGTATGCGGCTTGTTTGATGGGGGCAGTTGATGGTTCGTCCAACTATGTTTGAGTGAGTATACTATAATTAGAAACATTTAAGAACTTTATGTTTTTTTGTGTGTTTTATTTAGGATCTATCGATGTTGTTACATATTACTATCAATGTAATTAATACCCTACTTGATTGATATGCTGAAGGTAATAACATTTGGAGTTATTTGGAATTTGGTTTCGGAAATTCCATCAATATGCATCACAATCATTTTAAGTAATTTGGGGTTTAATTCTTGTTAATGATTCATCTCCAATGCATTGAGCAAATTTGGATATGGAGTAGGAGAAGTAAACCCATTGTAATCGGGTTGACTTTTTTTAATTTAATATTCTATTAATAGTAATAATAGTAAGTATAATTTTAATTGAAAATACTTTTAATTAAATAAGGTAACTTTCCAGATGCTGCAAGGAACGTGCTGATCAACCTACGTCCAGCAATTAGGTTGATCTTCTGACTTTGTTTGACCTGAAACAGTGAACAAACGACTAGCCAGGATGGTCTCCGGCTAAGACCATCCGGCGTGATGATAAGGTGTTTTGTTATGAGCTTATAAACTGTATTCACGTAAATAATTACGACAGTAAATAAGTCATTGCCCGTCAACGATGGATGTTGTGAGGTATTTATAGTCTTGATAAGAAGTAGAATTGTTGTAGGATTGTATTTAATCTCGTTATTCGTGGAGATAATCGTGGACGTAACCGATTCCGTAATTGTAGGAAGCCGTTACAGAAAGAGTTCTAGTCGCGCTATGTCTCTGTAGGTCGAGGTCGCCAGAGTAGATCAAAGTCGACCTGACTTTGTATTATAGCCAGATATAATTTGTATAAGGAGATGATCGTATGTTGGACAAAGCTAGGTCGGGATCAATGATGGTCGGACAATGAGCTAGGTCGACTGATCTTTGTTGTTGGGCCATGGGCCTTATAATAACTGAGCCGGTCTACTTGATGACGCTGCTGTAATAATGCCTGAATAATTGGGCTTCGTATGTTGGACGTAATCCGTCACTTTTTTTTCCGTTCATTTCCTAATTTGGCTCGATAATAATGGCCAACTTAAATAACTAAATACTTTACTTACTACTTTGAGAATACTATATCTCAATATCCTAACACTTTTATTTACTTTTACTTTTACTATGTGTAGTTAAATTAAAACTCCCTCCATTTCCTATGCAATTTATCGCCGTTATTTTCTAGTGTTTTCTAAACTAAATGATTAGTTTTTAAACATGAAATTTATAGTCTTAATTGCAATTTTATTGTACATTCTTATGCATAAAAGTGTTTAAAAAGTACTTTCTCTATCTCATTACAATGATAACAATTTGACTTTTTTTTCAACTGAGTCAATCTTTTACCATAGTTTTATAAATATCTAGATATCTTTATACAATTCTAAAAATTATTCTTGTTTCACCTTTAAAAATACTATCAATACTACTTTTAAAATTGAATAGTAATATCTAGATATTAATAAAATTATGATAAAAAATTTACTTAATTGACCAAAAAAATCAAAGTTTTACCATTGTAATGGGACAAGGGAGTAGGGATGGAAACGGGGCGGATACGGGGCGGGTTTGACCAAAACCGTACCCGCCCCTCAAAGAACACCCCTAGTACTGAACCCGCCCCGCCCCGCCAACTGGAGAACCCGCATCCGCCCCGTCCCGCCCCGCACCACATGTCTAAAATCAATTTTTTTGGGGCTTTAGCTAGCCCAGCCATTTGAACAGCGGCCCACATGGTCCAAAATCATTTTTTTTTTGGCTTTAGCCCAGCCATTCAACGGCCCAACATGTAATAGGGGGACTGGGAGTCTGGGGGTAAGGGTAATAATTAAAATGGGTGAGGGGTATTATAGTAATTACATATATATAATAGTATGCGGGGCGGGGCCCCGCGGGTTGAGGGGTGAAACCGAACCCGCCCCGTGACCCACCAGGTTTTCAAAAAATGCTACCAAACCCGCCCCGCTACGGTGCGGATCGTCCCGAATACGGATCGAGTTCGGACAAATTGCCATCCCTACAAGGGAGTATATATATTTGTTGAAAATATTGACAAGTTAATTATGATATTTATTAGGATTAATTTTTCAAAGGTCCTCTAAATCTAAAACATGTATTAAAAAGGATAACCTTTTTTGCTGATTTTTCTTGGGTTCGTGCATGGAATACTTATTCCCCTATGGCCCCTCATTCATTTAATGAAATATTGAAAACCAAAATTGCCCTTTCCCCTCAAGCCCTGAAATACATGCATGCTCACCCTCCCCTTCCCTTTCCCCTCATTTGATCTCTCGTACTCTCTCTCACTCTCTGCGAATATTTCCCCTTCTCTCTTTCCTTTCCCTCTCCGATGGCTCTCTTATTTCGCTCCCGCCAGCTAAATTGTCGCACCTGTCCGTCGAAAAGCCACAAAATTTGACATTTCTCTCCCTCGTCCAAACTTGTTGCACCGCCATCACTCAACAAAACATCGAACATGTCTAAACACCGCGACCCAATCTTCTTGGGTCAAGCTCTCAAATCCATTGAAAAGCCACCATATTTGACATCTCCTCCTCCTCCTCTACCTATGCGGCCACAATCCTCGCCTCTGACCCCTAGTTTTCTCTCACACATAAATACGATCGTCCTCTTCGCATTTCTCCAACTGTTGGTCGCCGCTTAGTGACAACATCTCCCTTACTCAAGTATATATTGTAATAAATAGATTAGGAAACATAATCCTTGTATTAGATTAGAAAACACAATCTTAGAAACCTTATCCTTATAGGAGATTAATCCTTGTATTAGATTAGGAAACAAAATCTTAGAAACCTTCTCCTTCTAGGAGATTCCTCATTTTAATCCTATAAATATGTATCTCTAGCATCATAATCAATTGAATCTTTCAATACAATTCTTCTCTTTCATGTTTGACTGACTTCGTCTAACTCATCTTTTATTCTAATATGGTATCAGAGCATTAAGATCCATATAAGAACTTCTCCGCCACCTTGCTTCCGCCACCAAAAATCAAAAACCCTCCTAAATTCTTCTCACACGTGAGGGGTAAAACCCCTACTTGTACAAGGTGACTCCACGTGCTCGTCTCACACGTGAGGGGTAAAACCCCTACTTGTACAAGGTGACTCCACGTGCATAATCCCTACTTCAAAACCCCCAAAAAAAATTTGTAATTCAATCCCCTCGGCTCAAAAATCCATTTGACCGAAATTCCAAATTTTTTTTTATCAATCAATCCCCTCGGCTCAAAACTTTTTGACCGAAACCCTAAACTTTTTTGTAATTCAACGCCTCGGCTCAAAAACCCTCCTAATTTCTTCTCACACGTGAGGGGTGAAACCCCTACTTGTACAAGGTGACTCCACGTGCTCGTCTCACACGTGAGGGGTAAAATCCCTACTTGTACAAGGTGACTCCACGTGCATAACCCCTACTTCAAAATCCCCTCGGCCCAGTCGAAACCAATTCCCCCTACTTCGAAATCCACCTCGGAAAACATGAAACCCCTCTCCCCAACCCCACCGTCTCCGATGTAGTCATGCTCCAACCTATCACCACCTCGGATGCGAAGAGCCACATCTCTTCAGAAACGACAGACATGTTCGGGAAAACTTCTTCAACTCGTCATCAAATCCGGTTCATCTCATCACTCTCCAAGATTGGACTTATCCAAAGACTGTCCATCTTTTGGGGGCATATTAGGAATATAATATCATTATATTATATTCAAGTATATATTATAATAAATAGATTAGAAAATATAATCCTTGTATTAGATTAGGAAACACAATCTTAGAAACCTTCTCCTTCTAGGAGATTAATCCTTGTATTAGATTAGAAAACACAATCTTAGAAACCTTCTTCTTTTAGAAGATTTCTCATTGTAATTCTATAAATATGTATCTCTAGCATCATAATCAATTGAGTCTTTCAATACAAATTTTTTCTTCCATGTTTGATTGACTTCGTTTAACCTTTGTTATTCTAATACAATGGTGGTTGAAGACCATTCTCTATCCGATATCTCTTTCAACTTGTCCACCTAGCGTTTGTATTGTCACATTAATTTGGTATAGGTGCACATATTGCACAGTGTATGCACAACATTTTTTGTTTTTATTTCGGTGAGGTGGCATAATGCGGTTTTTAAGGTAATTGTACTATTAAGGGTCATGTAGTGTAACGTGTAGATAAAATTATCTCTCGGACAAAAAACTAGTCTGAGAGATATACCTCATATCATAAATTTGGTCCGATAGATAACTCTTAGGTGGCGTTTGATTGGAAGGAAAAGGGGGGAAAGGAATGGAAAACTTCCCCAATTCCATCCCTTTCCTCCGTTTGGTTCAAGTTTTTTTAAAAAAAAATTCCGAAGGAAAGTTGAATTCCTTCAAATGAAGGAATTCAACTTTCCTTCATAAAATCGATGGAAAGTCCAATTCCTTTGGGAATGGAAAAAAAATTTTTTTTTTTTGACCAAAATACCCCTAAACCCTACCCACCCCTACCCCCTACCCAACCCCTACCCAGCCCCACCCAGCCCTTACGCCCCCCCACCCCCACCCCCACCCCACCCCCCCCCACCCCCACGAATTTTTTTTTTTTTTTTTTTTTTTTGCCTACCCTCCCCCACCCTACCCCCACCCCCCACCCCCACCCCCCACCCCCCACCCCCACGAATTTTTTTTTTTTTTTTTTTTTTTTTTTGCCTACCCTCCCCCACCCTACCCCCACCCCCCACCCCCACGAAATTTTTTTTTTTTTTTTTTTTTTGCCTACCCTCCCCCACCCTACCCCCCACGAATTTTTTTTTTTTTTGCCTACCCTCCCCCACCCCCCACCCTACCCCCACCCCCCCACCCCCTCCAAATTTTATTTTTTTAAAGGGTAAATTGGTCATTTTATATGCTTTCATTCCATTCCTATAATTTGTATTTTCAAACCAAACATGATTTGTCAAGGAATTGAATGACAATTCCATTTCATTCCGTGCCAACCAAACGGAGGGGGTTGACCAGTTTTTTTCCATTCCAATTCCATTACAATTCCATTCCATTGACAATTCCATTCCTTCACTTTTTTTTCCACCGAACCAAACGCCCCCTTAGAGCTATTTTTTTTGTTAATTTGCTTTTATCTCTCACATTTAACTACGAGAGTCAATTATCATACTCTCTCCGTCCCTAAATGTTTTTCCCATTTGACTTTTCAAACATTTTAATTTAGTGATTTTGAAGCTTTAATTTTGGTTATTTTTACGAACGCTTTGAAAATTATTGATAATATACACCGCCGTTATATAATACTCCGTCTCTAAATGTTACAAGTTTTGAAAATTTAGTGATTTTGAAGCTTTAATTTTGAAAATGAGATTAACTATTTGGGACAAAGGAAAAGGGGAAATGGAACAAACATTTAGGGACGGAGGGAGTAATTGTTTTTCTATGATCATCTATCAAAGTTTTCTTTTTTTGGCTCTGATAAATGGTTATCAGAATTATTTCGGCTCCATCAAATAGCCTGGAGAGCGTGAGGAAATGACCTGAAACGCACGTGATCATGGGGAATATGGAATGTCTTTTATCAGAAACTTGAGAGAAATTAGAAAAATATTAATTATTCTTTAAAAATCAATGTTAAACCAAAGGACTTTTGAGGAATTAAATTCACACATCTGAACTTAAGCGATCATCTCAGCAATCGCCTTTAGAAGACTGCCAAGTCCAATTCAGTCATGGGAAAAGAATCATTTCTTGTCATCTACACAAGAATCAGTCAACTTGTCAAACTTCAATACGTGACGTACAAAAATCTAAAACCTCAATGGATGATCTCCGATCAAATTGGGCAGCCAAATTGGAAAAATCAGTCCTAGCCGCCGGCCCAAGCTCTCTCCCATTTGGGCATCAACTTAAATGAGGTGCCCTGCAACTTGGCCTACTATTACATCGCTGTGGCGTCGGATACAACAATTTTTGTTAATTGAGGCAAATATTACACTATATTTCAATTAAAATTTTATTGTATTTTTTCTTCTATTTTAAAGGGTGCAAGTTTCAACAAATTGCACTAAACCCTCATATTATTTTAAAATTGTACTAGTTTTTTTTTTTTTTTTTAAAAAAACCAATTAATGGGGGCAATTGCCCCTTTGCCCATGGTAAATCCGTCACTGCTACATGACACATCGAAACATTAGCATTAATTTCGGTTCGTTGAGGTCTTTTTCTTTTCTGGAGGTTTTCTTGACTTTGAAGTCAAGTAACGGTGGCTCTGGCTTCACTCACTCTCGGACCTCCTTCCTTCCTGGCTAGCTGTTCTAATAGAGTTCTTCTGAATTAAATGCTTACACCTTCTATTTCTTGTCCTTATGCAAGCAGAACAAGTCTAGTTCTGTTGATGAACTAGAAGCTTCAACCGGTCTGACGCACGCATATAACGTTGATACAAAAACAACTAAATTTAGCAAATGAGACGAAAGCTTGATCGAGTTGGATTATATATGTTGCAAATAATTCTATTTCAAGTTGAATAATTGTTTACGTTCTATATGAAATATGAAAGCAGGGTCGATCCTATAAAATTTGGGATCTAAGGCAAACTATTCGATTGGGGTTCTTTATGTTTCCCTTAACTAGGTCACTCGTCAACCCGCCCAACCCAATTAATATAACAGGCTATAACAAGTTACCCGAAAAACTCGTCAAATTTCGCGAGTTAAGACGGGTTTAACGAGCCAACCCATTATAACTCTAGGAAAAAAAAAACGTATCATTGTTAATAGCTGAAGAAGATGATCGAGATATTATGACAAGGGGAATGAGTTTCCCTATCCTTACTCACCTCTTACTCGGCATTCACACATGTCGACCAACACCACATGCCGAGTAGCATGCCTAATTAATAAGCATACGTACAGAAGGCAATTCAAATCCTACTCAAACAAGGATTGTGGGAAGTTATAATCCCACTAGGATTATAACCCTCCTCTCACACAAATTCCTATTCAAAGATGAACTCTACATCCTACAACTATAAATACAAGCCATAATTCACATATTTTGGAAACGCATCTTTTGACTCTCAACTTTTGTCAATTGATTTGCTCTCTATATCACACAAATACTTACTATCACGCCGGAGGGCACTCGCCGGTGAAGATACGGACGTGTTTGTTCTTATTTTTCAGGCTATTCAAACATAAAGATATAATCTGCCGCGGGATTTGGTCTGATTCGAACGATTTTGGCATCATCAAATTTCAACACTTAGTATAGTTTTTGTGCTTGCAGTAATCCAAAAATAAAATTTTAACATAACACAATGTTTGCTTAAAATAATCAATGTTTTGCTGTAAACAAACATCAAGTACCAAGTACCAGACACACGCACACAACAAGAAGTGAAGAAATAAAACCGATTTAGCGAGTTGATCCGTTTAAACTCGACTCGATTAACCCGTGTATGTTAAACGGGTTGAGATGTGTATGTTAAACAAACTGAGCCTTACTTCTGCTTCTACTTCGGTCCCTTCGTTACTTCTCCGTATTAACATTGCCTCAGGTCCTCTCTTGCAGGAAGTTCCTTTGCAACTTTGACGTTACAAAGGAGTCATACTAGAATTATGATCCTTTTTTCAGCTAATCACACATTGCGAGTACATTTGTTTCTTTAGTCTCTTTTTTACTGGTAGATCCTATAAAATTTTAGTTGGCTGTTAATTTTTTACGATTTTGCCCATTGAATACCCGATATAGCAGCCCATATAGGGTTCAAGACTGTATGTTATAATGTTGTGTGTGCAACCTCATTAGCTATTGCATTAGTCCTTGACCGGAAATTTACTAAAGACCGGCCACTCAGGGGCGGAGCCAGGGGGGGGCAGGAGGGGGCACTCGCCCCCCCCAGCGGCGGAAATGCAGTGGAAATTTTTTTTTTTGCCCCCCCCATATTTTTGTTATATATGTATATATATAATTAACTTCAAGATTAATACCAGTGAGTGGTGTGGTTCAGCGGTAGAAGTGGTGAAATTAAAGCCTTTGGTCCATGTTCGAACCCTGCTACCTACATTTTCAATTAATTTTATTTTTCTTCCATCTTTGCTATTCTTTCTCTTAACAGTTTTGTTTTTCTCTTTCTCCTAATTTCCTCACATTTTTTCAATCTTAATTAATTAGTTAGGCTTTTCCCATTTTTTTTGTTTTTGGTCTTTCTTCCTATTATCCCAAGTTTAATTAGCAAATTTGATTTTCTTTTTTGTACGAGTAATATATTTTAATAAATTGTTTGCGTTAAATACTCCAACATTATTTCAATCGTTCTTTGAATTATTTACTTTTATCATTTTTGTTAACTAAAATACATTGTATTTCATGAATCCGACCCATTTTTTACTTGTCCGACCCGAATTTTTTTTTTCGGGGGCACTGCCCCCGAACCCCCGTGTAACCTTGCCCCCCCCTCGGCCAATTCCTGGCTCCGCCTCTGCGGCCACTCACTGAGGCTGAACTGGCAGAGCTGCCACAGGGGTGCCCTTCTTCCACGGTGGTCTTACGCCGCCATGAAGCTCAGTCTTTGTCATTTATCTCACTTGAATTTGGCTCCGGAATGACTTTTTCCGAACGCGCTATTGCTGCCATGACAAAGTGTAATGCAATATCTATTAGAACATGCCATGAAGTTGAAGGCCCAATGTGTGCTTATATGGCAAGCCAATATAAGAAACCATTATTATTGACTGGGCCTATTCTACCTAAGCCAGCCCAAACCCCTTTGGAGGCCCAATGGGCCGAGTGGCTTAGCAAATTCAGTCCTGGCTCAGTGATCTTTTGTGCATTGGGAAGTCAATTGGTTCTTGAAAAGGACCAATTTCAAGAACTTGTGCTGGGACTAGAGTTAACCGGACCACCATATTTCCTAGCGGTCAAACCGCCATCGGGCTCCGCCTCCGTGGAAGAGGCATTGCCGGAGGGATTCGGAGAGGGGGTTGAAGGGAAAGGTGTGGTTCATGGGGGGTGGGTCCAACAGCCACAAATATTGGGCCACCCATCGATCGGCTGTTTCGTTAACCACTGTGGGTTCGGGTCAATGTGGGAGTCTTTGACTAGTGACAGTCAAATAGTGCTATTGCCACACCTCGGGGATCAAATATTAAACGCTAGGGTACTAGCTGGGGAGCTAAAGGTTGGTGTGGAAGTAGAGAGAGATGAAAAGGGCCAATTTTCAAAAGAGGGTGTGTGTAAGGCTGTCAAATGTGTAATGGACATAGACAGTGAGGTGGGTGTCTTAATCAAGAATAATCGTGCAAATTGGAAGAAAAACTACCGAGCCCTGGCTTCATGAGTGGTTACATGGATAGTTTTGTTCAACAATTGTATGAGATTTAGATAACTTTGACGTAAGTAACTATCTTGTCCTTAATCTATAGTCATTTTTTTATTTTCATCTTGAAATTGTTTTTTTTTTTTCATTTTTCCCCTTAACCTCGTATTTAGTTGTTGAAGTCGTCCTTTTGTCAGCTGACCATCCATTTGATCGTTAAAAATTGTCATGTGGCATGATAACTTATTATAATAGTGAGCTGTCCTTTAAAATTTTTAAATTTTGTTGAGACAGAAGTATTAAGGGGTGAAGGTGTATAGCTTTAATTTAAACTATAAATTCCTTAAAATAACTTTTTTATGTTTTTTTATAAATAATTTTTCTTCTAGAGAATAAAAATGTTCTTTCATTTTTCTGAAAGCTAATAAAAATATATTTAAAATATACTATTTTCATTGTCAAAATTTTGTAAAACATTAGTTTTTTAGTAACATAAGAAAAAACTAGTTTTAAAGCACTAAGTCTAACTAATAAGAGTGATGAACGATTTTGAAAACTAGTTTTTTTATAACATTTTGAAAAAAACTAATTTTTCACAAGAGTTACTCTTTTGTATTTAACATATTTCATATTATTGCTTAAAAAATAACTTTTTAATTAGAATTTGAAATTATTGCAATAAATTATTTGAAACCATTTATCATCATCAAACTTCTTCAGTTCCATTTATCATCATCAAACTTCTTCAGTTCTTTACTGACCTCCCCACTTCCTCACTACCACCACCATCACCATAATAATAACAAAACACCAACACCAATCTCTAATTTTTCAACAGAATAACAAAAATAATAAACAAACTCATTTCATTACCACCTCCATCACGCACATAAAATCAAAATCAGATTAAAAATCATATCTCCCAACTCGAAAACTCACAATTTCTTTGAAAACCCAGATTTGAATTTAAAATGAAATTAAAATAACACACATAATCAAAATCACAATAAATGGAAGGAAGAGAGAGGCCGAGTAACTATGGCCGAATTTCTAGAAGGGCTGACTGGAGAAGAAGCAGAATGGGGGATGTACAGTTGGATGGGGTGTAGTCTTACCGGAGAAGGAGTGTTATGGGGGTGACGGTCCATTGGCCAATAATGGCTTTGGGGGTAAGTGTGTCGGTATTGCCATGGAAGGGAAGGTTTGGTGGTAGAGATAATGAAATGGGGGGACGCCTGGATTGAGGAAGAAGGCAGATGAAGAAAGAGGGAGAAGGTGGACGGGGGGGGGGGACGCCTGATTTGCAGAGGAAGAAAGAAAGAGAGGGCGGATGATGGTGGTCGACGTGGGATAGTGGTGTTTGGGGTGGTCAGAGCGGCTGGAAGAGAAGCGGTTAGGGGCGGCGACTTGGGATGTACTCCCTCGGTCCCATAAGTCTTAATAAAACTTTTCATTTTGGGCGTTTCATAAGTCTTAAGAATTTCCAAAATGGAAATCTTAAATCACTATTCTCTCCACTCATTCTCTCTCCTACATTATTTTAATACTCACAACACATTATAATTTACTATTCCCTCCACTCATTCTCTCTTATTTAATTTTTCACACTCACAACACTTCTTCCACTCATTCTCTCTCCTAATACTATAATAATATTCCTTAATTCCCGTGCCAAATAGAATCTTCTTAAGCCCATTGGGACGGAAGAAGTATGGTAGGAGGGGACGGACGGTAGGGGGAAGAGGAAGGAGAGGAGGAAAGATGGCCCTTGAATTTCCCCCAGATCTAGATCTAGGTTAAAGGGAAGAGGGAGGGTTAAATTGGGAGTTGATTTGTTACTTTCATTTAATTTGTCATTTTAGAATGAATAGTTTAACATTTCACACTTTCACCCTTTATTATTTTTAACTCAGCAATCTTCATCAAATTTTATGGCCAACTCAGCAATTTGTTGAGTCAGCATGCCTCATATACATGTTTTAACGAAAAAGTGGATGGAGGAATGACAGAAGGACGACAACAAAAAAAAAAACAATGTTAAGGGGGGTAACGAAAAAAAATACAATTTGGACTAAAACGAAAAAATAACTATAGGTATAGGTTAAGGACTATTTATCGCTACATAGCTTTTACATTGGCTATGTAATTTGTATACATCTTTTCTTTAATGACCGATGTTATACACACGCACACTAAGCACCCCTTCATGATTTAGCATGTTGTACATTATAATAGATTAAAACATGAAGAGAGGTGCGGACAGTAATGTGGTAGGTCTGTGTAACATTTCCCTCTTTAATCCTTTTGTACTTCTCGTAATTCTAAAAATTGTTGGCCCAAGAATCTAGTTGCCGAAAGAATCATTTCTTTTGAGTATCCATCATATTCTGTTATTTTTAATGATCAAGATTTGATTACACTTTCCTTATTTTTTTCGTGACAATATATTATACATCTCGCAAATGAGAAATGTGATTGAATGGAATAAAAATGACGGGCTAGGCCCAACGTACGAAGCCCAACAATTCAGACTTCATTGAGACCCAATCGATTAATGGGCCGGCCCAATCGCTACGACACCAACGGCCCATCATAGATCAGTCGACCAAGATTATTGTCCGACCATCATTGGTACCGACCTATCTTAGTCTGACATACTTGTATAAATTCTATCCGGCTATTATACTAAGTCAGGTCACCCTTGATCGTACAAGCGACCTCGACCTACAACACGTGCGCCTACCCATGTCGTTACTTGTAACCATCTCCTACTTTCTCGGAGTAAGTTACACCAATATTATCTCCATGATTTACTCCATGATTCTAGGGATTCAACGCGATCCTTATAAATACCTCACAACATCCATCATTTACATGTAATGTCTTATTTGCTATCATAATTTACTTACGTGAATACAGTTTATAAGCATATAACAAAATATCTCATAATCACGCTAGAGGGTCTTAGCTGGAGACCATCTTGGCAAGTTGTTTGTTCACCGGTTTCAGGTCAACAAAGTTAGGAGATCAACCTAATTACTGGACATAGGCTGATCAACACATTCCTTGCAGCATCAGTTTGTTCCATTGCCGGGAACGATACACTTTGACCTTTGAATCTTTAACCAATCTACGAACATGACATCCGATATACGTACTGCTACCCCTTCCAGTGAGTCATTACCTGAGAATACAGGAATAAATGTCGAGGCAGGCGCTGGAAATCGCAATGCTGACTTGCTTCCTCCCCCCACAAGGCCGAATCTATAGGAGGGCCACTCGCTCAAATAGTGTGTTCGACAGGGCAGGCCTACAAGATAGGAGGAGGGAGAAAAGGCCTATGCCTAGTCAAGGAAAGGGCCAGCCAACCAAGAAAACCCAAACAGGTCGAACAGTTGGAGGCGACAATGCAGGTCCCTCGACTACTCACCCTAGTAGGAAGGATCTTCTGCTGGAGTGGGCTAGAATTCTGCAAAGCTTGCTTGACATACAAGAGGAACTACTCGAGTTGCCCAATCTCCGAATAAAGATGATAGGAGATCGCAGAGGGTTGCTCCCTCTATAACCTCCCACATGCATGCTAATGGAGGAAGTAGACAGAATGGTGAGCAAGGAAGGATTGAAATGCCACCTCCCTCCCACATTTCCATAGAGTCAAGTGTCGATCTGAGAGATAGGCTCAACCAGAAACGGGAGCAAGAAGCCAACTCAGCTCAGAGGAGGCAACCCATAGCTGAAAGGGTTAGACGTAGGTCGCCACCAAGGGGAGAAAGGTCGATGTCCCGTCGGGATAGAAGAGAGGTACTCCTCCAAGGAGTGAGAGGCAGAGGACCATCTCCAGAGGGGAACCTTACCGTGACGAAAGACAAAAATCTAACTCTGTCTCCCATCAAAGAAGCGACCTGGATGCTAGGGAGATTCTCAACTTGAAAAGAAGGTTAGATAGTATGGAAGCAGACAGAAGGGAGGCCAATGGGAAGGTCAAGCAGAACGACTGTACTCTTCGTCCTTTAGACAAGGAAATGCTCGAAGAAGGACCACCTACAGGGTTCAAGCTTCCCGGGTTAGATGTAACGACCCCAACCCTAGGCATTTATTTTTAATATTATACTAGATGCTTTTAATATTTATATTTATTTTATGTGTTCAATTATGTCATTAAATTCGTAAATTAAGATAAATTGGGTGAGTAGTTAGATTGGAATCTTTTGAGAATTTATTGGTTGTTAAATAAAGAAGATTGGGAAATAATGAAAATAGAAAATAGATAAATAGTGAGAGGAGGTTAAAATGAGTAGGATAAATATTTTGGGGAATGATTTAAAAATTGTTGTAAGCCTTTTAGAAGAGGGGGGCCAATTCCCCTCTTCACTCCCAAATCCCCCAAGTGTCTCCCTCTTCTTTCCCCCATACCCTCCATCCGGCCCCCCCCCCCTTTTTCTACTCCTCCTCACTCTACTTCTCCTCCTTCTCCTTCATTCATTCTTCTTCTTCAACCTAGAGAAAATAGAGAGAACCTCCATTGAAGCTTCCTCCTCCCAAGCTTTGGAATCCAAGACCTTCTTCACCAAATCAAGTCTAGGAGCACCTTTGGAGTTGGATCGCCTAGAGAAAGTCATCAAGTTAGGAAGATCAATCTTTCCTTATAAAATCCAAAAGTGAGTTATTATGACTTTCTTTCTTTGTGTGCTCATGAATGTTTGATATTGTGATTGATTTTTATAATGGTTGTTTGAGGCTTTAGAAACCTTCTTGGAAGTTGAAGAATGTATTTAAGAAATGGGTGGAGTTAAACTAGGAAATTTAGTTTTAAATGAGGTAAGGGGTTGAATGGGAACTTGGTTTGTTTTATAGAAAAATTATGATTTATGGATGTTGAATTGATCTAGGTTTAAGACATGGTTTCATGGAGTTAAATGGGTAGATTGAAGTTAACCAAGTTGGAAATGTCCCTTTTTATTTATAACTTAGAATGCTTTTGGTTGGATCCTTGGGATTTTTGAGGAATGGTTGTTGTTCTTTGCGGTTTTACAAATTCAGGCCGAGGGACGAGTCGTCCCTTGGACGAAGGGAAGTCGTGACCTATAGGGGACGCTGAGTTCGGTGGGGGTAATATGGGGACGAGTCGTGCCACGGGGGACGAGTCGTCCACAGTCGATTCTCTCACCTCAACTTTATAGCTATTCAAACCTAACCAAACTGGAACCAAAATGAAATCTCTTTAACCTAGATTAAAGTAGAATACTTTGGCTACATAAGGACATCTTAAGCGATCAAAATGGAATTGTGGAAGTAGTTTAAGCATTGTTCGAAAATGGTTGAGAGGCTTGGTTTGTGACTTCACCAAAATAGTTCCAACTTGGGAAATAGATCTTGAACTTTCATTTAGGTTATTCGATGTTATATAAGAAATATGAAGGAATGGTTATGATACATAGTGGCCTTACTTACCCCATATCTTTGGTGAGTAGTTTGCACTAGTGTAGAATCTATAGGTTTCACCATTAAGCTACTTGGTAATTGAACTTGAACCTTCATAGGGGCCTTGTACCCTTGTATATGGAAATTGTAGGGTAGGTTAATGATACCTCGTGCCCTTACTTAGTGTTACCTATATATATTGTTGTTGATGTTGTTTAGTGTGCTCATAAAGCGTGGCACTTTGATATTGATTGGGCATGAGTATGTACTACCATGTGGCTATTGTTATCCCCTTTGTGGATTTATATTGCTATCTTTATGATATTCTATCGTGGTATGTATCCCTACTTTGGATCATACAATGTTTGGTTAAGCAAGTATGTTATTCTTGTGCTTAGTTATGTAAATCCAGTAGGTATTGATTTATTTCTTTGTTCGGCAATGTTATGGATTTATAATGGCACCGAGCCGAGTTCATTATAATTCATACATTGCCGAGTTTGTCCCCCTTGCGTGGGATTTGTGGGCTAGCATCTCCTTTTGAGGTAGATGGTCTAGTTTTCACCGGGGATACGATCGCGTGTCCGAGTCCCCGCAGTGCCGTTATTGTTCATGGTTCCGAATCGCTTCATCAGCTGTTCTGCTTTGCTCGGATGTGTATATCCTTTTGGAGATAAAACCTTGGCTCAGTATCCTTCTAAGTGTTACTTTATCGTACCTATGTGTTGTGATATATTCATCTTTGGTGGTCGTTGCTTTCCAACCTAGGTATGGGACGGTTGGCGGCAGGGAGCCTCTTGGGTTATATGGATATGTCTTTTGATTTGTTGCATCTTATATGGCATATTGCTGCATGCATAATAGCTCATTGAGATTTATTCTCACCCCTCTCCCTTTACTGTTTTAGATTCCGAGGCAGGTGACCCGAACCAGTGAGGCCGGGGTATCATTGTGGACTTTTGCATTTTGAGGCTTGACAAGTTAAGTATAGGAGTGGACTGTTAGGAGTATTTGTTAAGTATTTCTCTTTTATATTTTGTTTGGAAAACCCTTTTGATTAAACAGATGTTAATTAAGGTTTCCAATGTAATTGATTAGATATCGGTTTATTAAAGTTGTGGTTGGATTTCCTCTAAGTAGAGATTTTACAATTTGATTTTAAATTTGGAAGTTTGGAAAAGTGGTATTCCTTTAAAGGCCAATAAATGTTTTAAAAATTTAGATGGATTTTCTTAGTTTGAGCTCCTCTAGCTCGGGACACGTGTTAGGTCCCGGGTTGGGGTGCTCACAGTTGGTATCAGAGCCTGGTTTCGATCCAGGGACCTGTGGGTTATGGGCCCACCACCGGGGATACGACTGTGTGTCCGAGTCCCCAGAGTGCTGTTATTGTTCATGGTTCCGGAATCGCTTCATCAACTGTTGCTGCTGCTCGGATGTGTATATCCTTTTGGAGATAAAACCTTGGCTCAGTATCCTTCTAAGTGTTACTTTATCGTACCTATGTGTTGTGATATATTCATGCCGGTGAGTCGTTGTTTCCAACCGGTATGGGACGGTTGGCGGCGGAGCCTCTTGGGTTATATGGATATGTCTTTTGATGTGTTGCATCTTATATGGCATATTCTGCATGCATAATAGCTCATTGAGATTTATTCTCACCCCTCTCCCTTTCTTGTTTTAGATTAGAGGCAGGTGACCCGAACCAGTGAGGCCGGGGTATCATTGTGGACTTTTGCATTTTGAGGCTTGACAAGTTAAGTATAGGAGTGGACTGTTAGGAGTATTTGTTAAGTATTTCTCTTTTATATTTTGTTTGGAAAACCCTTTTGATTAAACAGATGTTAATTAAGGTTTCCAATGTAATTGATTAGATATCGGTTTATTAAAGTTGTGGTTGGATTTCCTCTAAGTAGAGATTTTACAATTTGATTTTAAATTTGGAAGTTTGGAAAAGTGGTATTCCTTTAAAGGCCAATAAATGTTTTAAAAATTTAGATGGATTTTCTTAGTTTGAGCTCCTCTAGCTCGGGACACGTGTTAGGTCCCGGGTTGGGGTGCTCGCGGTTAATGTCGAGCTTAGTTTAGAGGTCAAGGGTAGATGTCTAAACTAAGGGGGAATGTGGAAATTGACGTCGAGTGTTTTATGCGGAGTTCATTCTAATGTTTGGAAGCAAGGATGATCACGGAAGGTTCTAGAAATTGAAGTAGATATGGGCATAGGTGGAATTCAGAATGAAGAGATGATGAAATTATTCAGGAAGTTTGTACGGGATATGGAGACTAGAGGATCGGTTCCGAATCAACTTGAGGGATGTCAAAGTGATGGATTGGAAAGATTTGTGAAGATGAACCCACCGAGCTTTAACTGAGATCCGAATCCGTTCGGGCGAAAAATTGGTTAGCGTAAATGAATAGGATTCTTGAGGTTATAGAAAGTCCCAACGAAGAGAGAGTTAGGTATGCCGTGTTCAAACTTGAGGGTTTAGGCTGGTCGGTGGTGGCGAGATATTGAAAGGAAGTTGGGAGCGGGATCATACGCCCGGACTTGGGATAATTTCACTCAACAGTTCGAGGACTATTTCATTTCTATGGTTACAAGGGATAAAAAGGAGATTGAATTCATAAGACTAAAACAAGGGAACATGACGGTAGATCGGTATTCGATCCGGTTTGAGGAATTAGCTAGGTGTTGCCCTCATTTGGTATCGCATGAAGTAAAAAGGGTTCGAAGTTTGTAACGAGGTTTGAGGAGCGAGCTTAGGAAGAAAGTATGGATTAATAATTTCACCGCTTTCCAAACAAGTATAGATAGAGCATATAAGTTTGAAAAGGACATCGGGGAAAATAGTGGAAAATCGGAAGATGGGATTGGAAACAAGCCAAAGTATATAGGACAAGGATCCAAAATCACTAGAGACAACCAAGGACTTCGGCCTCGGGGGAATAAGAGAGGGGAACTTAGTGGTAGCTTCTTCGTCTAGGCCGCACCCAAACAGTATGGGATGATTTGTGGATTTTGCAAGAAGGTTGGACATACCGAAGATCGATGTTGGAGTAAGCAAGGCAAGTGTTTAAGTTGTGGAGCATTGGGACACTTTAGGAGAAATTGCCCAAGGTTGCGGTGGGACGAGCTTCAAGCGGCGGTCGGCAAGGTGAGTGAACAGCAAAGAGATAGTACCAAAAGAGATAGCGAAGGAGAACCGAAGGAGAGGGTGCGTGGTCGAGTGTGTGTTTCGGATCCAGGAGAGATGGATCCCTCCGAGGTCACTAGAGGTATATTTCCTGTCTCAAAAGTTAAGGGTCATATATTATAGATCATGTTGCATATCATTTATGTTTGGCATCACATTTTACTTATATGTGACATACATCGTTGAGAATTTGTTTTATTGTTAGAGGATTCGCTCTTATGAGAGAATACCTTGAACCTTCTTTTTTGGTTTACCACGATGGTGATGTGGTTATGGTGAGCATGTATTGCCGATTGAATTGGTACGATTATTAAATTATGATTTTGAGATATATTTGACAGGTATGGTTAAGTAATTGTTGTATAATGGTAGACTATCATAATAGGTGAGTCTCCTTTTTCCATGCCTAGATTTGCTTATATTGGTAATTGTTATAGGTAAACCTTAATGTGAAATCCTTGTTATATGTGGGTATTTAAGGTGAAAATTTTTGAGTTAAGATGTGAAGAAGCAATTGATATATGCTAGACTTGCATAAGGAGTCTTTTCCAAAAATTTTATGTGCTAGTTGTAAGTAAATGGTAATTGTGCTCCCGTCGATATGTTTCATGTGTGTTGGTTACAGTAGGATAAGCAGAATTGTAATCCCTATTTTGATGACTTTAGAGTAATTAGAATTAATGATCTCCTTGTTGATTAAAGTTAGGGAAGATCGTGAAAATAATTTGAGAATTGGGTTAATTATTCCTTGTGAAGAATCCTTATATGCAAAGTTTAGCTAGTGTTAGCTCGAGAGGATTGCAAATTTTGGGTTCTATAGTCTTAAACTCGGGCGTTGCCAAGGATCTTGTGAGATTGAGTCCGTGATCTTTGAGTTAGCAAGTACTACCTAAGAAATTTAATGAACCCTTAAGAATTGTAAAGTCATTACTTTGGTTGAATCTAAAGGGCGTATAAATGGTATAGGTTGTGATGAGGATGAATCATATTGTTAGTGATGGAAAATAGGTTGACTCTTACCTTACCTAGTGGATGTGAGAATCTTGTGAAATTTTAAGTGTGTATTAAAGGAAGATCAAGGTGTAGTGTTATGCAAAATGGGAAGTGATAGCGTATGTTTCGAGGAAGTTAACTTAGATAGAGCGGAAATTTCTTATCATTGTTCGAAGCGGTTACAATTGTTTGTGTGATTTAAACGGAATCTTATCTTTTGAAGTTCTCTATCGGGGATGGTTACCGATCCTAGGAGTTGAAGGATTTTTGTAGTCGATAGGAAATATGATTACCAGTGGTTGGGTGTGTATAATATTAATTATCATTTTAACATTAAGATAAAACCGTATGAGACGTTGTTAGGAAAGAAAATATCGATCTCTAATTTGTTGGGATGAAATTGGGGAAGCAAGGTCTAAGGTAATTTAGCGCCAAAGTTTGTTAATCCATTTGAAGTTTTAGGAAATGTTGGTGAGTCGACTTATAGACCGATTTGGGGCAGCTTATCGAGTATTCGAAGTTTAAATGTGATATCGTAATGTATTGGGTGACATAAGATGTAATACTTTTTATCTATATTTCTGTGAGGGCGTGAAAATTCGGGCTAGTGAGAATTTTATGGTATTCTTGGGATATTGCGTTGTAATATCATATGATTAATGAAATTAGAAATCTTGGGAAGAATCATAGAAGTGAAGAGACTAATTGAGAATTGAAGTCCTAGAGTACTCGGGTTATGGGAAGGTATAGTAGAGTCATGCCATTGAGAAATCTAGTGGAAAAGTGTTAAGTTAGAATGTGTGGAAGGTAACCTTTGCTATTTGATCCTTAGGGTAGCATGACCAAATTCGGGACGAATTTTCTTTAAGGGGGAGTGAGTGTAACGACCCCAACCCTAGGCATTTATTTTTAATATTATACTAGATGCTTTTAATATTTATATTTATTTTATGTGTTCAATTATGTCATTAAATTCGTAAATTAAGATAAATTGGGTGAGTAGTAAGATTGGAATCTTTTGAGAATTTATTGGTTGTTAAATAAAGAAGATTGGGAAATAATGAAAATAGAAAATAGATAAATAGTGAGAGGAGGTTAAAATGAGTAGGATAAATATTTTGGGGAATGATTTAAAAATTGTTGTAAGCCTTTTAGAAGAGGGGGGCCAATTCCCTCTTCACTCCCAAATCCCAAGTGTCTCCCTCTTCTTTCCCCCATACCCTCCATCCGGCCCCCCTTTTTCTACTCCTCCTCACTCTACTTCTCCTCCTTCTCCTTCATTCATTCTTCTTCTTCAACCTAGAGAAAATTAGAGAGAACCTCCATTGAAGCTTCCTCCTCCCAAGCTTTGGAATCCAAGACCTTCTTCACCAAATCAAGTCTAGGAGCACCTTTGGAGTTGGATCGCCTAGAGAAAGTCATCAAGTTAGGAAGATCAATCTTTCCTTATAAAATCCAAAAGTGAGTTATTATGACTTTCTTTCTTTGTGTGCTCATGAATGTTTGATATTGTGATTGATTTTTATAATGGTTGTTTGAGGCTTTAGAAACCTTCTTGGAAGTTGAAGAATGTATTTAAGAAATGGGTGGAGTTAAACTAGGAAATTTAGTTTTAAATGAGGTAAGGGGTTGAATGGGAACTTGGTTTGTTTTATAGAAAAATTATGATTTATGGATGTTGAATTGATCTAGGTTTAAGACATGGTTTCATGGAGTTAAATGGGTAGATTGAAGTTAACCAAGTTGGAAATGTCCCTTTTTATTTATAACTTAGAATGCTTTTGGTTGGATCCTTGGGATTTTTGAGGAATGGTTGTTGTTCTTTGCGGTTTTACAAATTGCGGGTGAGGGACGAGCGTCCCTTGGACGAAGGAAAGTCGTGACCTATAGGGGACGCCAGGTTCAGTGGGGGGTAATATGGGGACGAGTCGTGCCCTGGGGGACGAGTCGTCCCCTGGTCAGATTCTCTCACCTCAACTTTATAGCTATTCAAACCTAACCAAACTGGAACCAAAATGAAATCTCTTTAACCTAGATTAAAGTAGAATACTTTGGCTACATAAGGACATCTTAAGCGATCAAAATGGAATTGTGGAAGTAGTTTAAAGCATTGTTCGAAAATGGTTGAGAGGCTTGGTTTGTGACTTCACCAAAATAGTTCCAACTTGGGAAATAGATCTTGAACTTTCATTTAGGTTATTCGATGTTATATAAGAAATATGAAGGAATGGTTATGATACATAGTGGCCTTACTTACCCCATATCTTTGGTGAGTAGTTTGCACTAGTGTAGAATCTATAGGTTTCACCATTAAGCTACTTGGTAATTGAACTTGAACCTTCATAGGGGCCTTGTACCCTTGTATATGGAAATTGTAGGGTAGGTTAATGATACCTCGTGCCCTTACTTAGTGTTACCTATATATATTGTTGTTGATGTTGTTTAGTGTGCTCATAAACTGTGGCACTTTGATATTGATTGGGCATGAGTATGTACTACCATGTGGCTATTGTTATCCCCTTTGTGGATTTATATTGCTATCTTTATGATATTCTATCGTGGTATGTATCCCTACTTTGGATCATACAATGTTTGGTTAAGCAAGTATGTTATTACGTGCTTAGTTATGTAAATCCAGCTGGTATTGATTTATTTGTTTGTTGGGCAATGTTATGGATTTATAATGGCACCGAGCCGAGTTCATTATAATTCATACATTGCCGAGTTTGTCCCCCTTGCGTGGGATTTGTGGGCTAGCATCTCCTTTTGAGGTAGATGGTCTAGTTTTCATAGGGGATACTGTTTGTGTGTCCGAGTCCCAGTCTTATTGTTCATGGTTCCGGAATCGCTTCATCAATTCTTCTTTGCTCGGATGTGTATATCCTTTTGGAGATAAAACCTTGGCTCGAGTATCCTTCTAAGTGTTACTTTATCGTACCTATGTGTTGTGATATATTCATGCTTTGAAGTCGTTGTTTCTTCCAGGTATGGGACGGTTGGCGAGGAGCCTCTTGGGTTATATGGATATGTCTTTTGATGTGTTGCATCTTATATGGCATATTCTTTGCATGCATAATAGCTCATTGAGATTTATTCTCACCCCCTCTCCCTTTCTTGTTTTAGATTCCGAGGCGGGTGACCCGAACCGGTGAGGCCGGGGTATCATTGTGGACTTTTTGCATTTTGAGGCTTGACAAGTTAAGTATAGGAGTGGGAATTTGTTAGGAGTATTTGTTAAGTATTTCTCTTTTATATTTTGTTTGGAAAACCCTTTTGATTAAACAGATGTTAATTAAGGTTTCCAATGTAATTGATTAGATATCGGTTTATTAAAGTTGTGGTTGGATTTCCTCTAAGTAGAGATTTTACAATTTGATTTTAAATTTGGAAGTTTGGAAAAGTGGTATTCCTTTAAAGGCCAATAAATGTTTTAAAAATTTAGATGGATTTTCTTAGTTTGAGCTCCTCTAGCTCGGGACACGTGTTAGGTCCCGGGTTGGGGTGCTCACATTAGACAAGTACTCAGGCACGACCAATGCCTTGAACTATATGCAACATTTTGAGGACACTATGTGTTTGGTCTCCTCCAGGGATGATGTGCTATACAAGGCATTAACCAGCACCTTCATAGGTGCAGCACTGACATGGTTCCGTGGTCTAACCACTGGTTGTATCACCTCATGGAGTAATATGAGGAAGAAGTTTCTAGATTGATTTTCTACAGCCGGGGCACGTAAAAAGACAGTCACCGACTTACTTGACTCAAGGTAAGGCTGAGAGTACCATGAGTTACTTAACTCGTTTCAAAGGGTTGGTCGACCAAATAGAGGATGATCTCACAGATAGGGAAGTTATCAATTGCTTCAGAAATGGAGTGTCCTCTCCCGACCTGGACTACGAGCTCCAAGTTAGGAGGGCGACCACGAGGCAAGAGCTGTTTGAGAGGGCCTTTGATGTGGCCGTAGCTGAAGAGAGGAAAGAGAGAATGAAAGAAAGACAAGGGCTCGAAGCATTCTGAAGCTGGTGAGTCATCTAAAGGGGGACATGCGAAGAACAATGACAACAACAACAAGGGGAAAAACAGAAGGAGGGCGACTGAGAGAGTCCCTGAAAGTTTCACTCCTCTAAATGTTAGTCGGAGTGAAATAATGAACACAGTCGACCTGGGCCCACCTGCTCCGATGAACGCCCAAAACAAGTTCAGAAGGGACAACTGTAGGTATTGTGAGTTCTATAAGGATCTTGGCATACCACAGAAGAATGCATGAGTCTGAAGAAGATCATCCAGATGTGGATGGACAATGGCAGGCTGGATAGATTTGCGAAGGGAGCTCGCCCTGCTGGAGGGGATCGACCTGCAGGTGCTATACCAGAACCAAGGCAGCCAAGGTTGAATTTGGGGGTGATTTCTGAAGAAACAAGCAACACAACCCTAAAACATAAAAATTTTCAGCTCAGCAAGGCTTCTTATGTGCCCCCAAGGAGCTATGTTCAAGACGAGGTTATCAGTTTCCACCCCTATGAGTTGGTTGCCAGCGTTAACAAGTCTTGGTGATTCCGGGGTTGATTGATGAATGCACATCGAGGAGGATTTTGATAGACACGGGGGCCTGCAAAGACATCATATAATACAAAACCTTCTTGAGTATGGGGCTAACAGATGTTAGATTGTCACCTTACGCAGGTCGACTAAAGAACTTCACCAATCATAGGGTGGAAGCCAAGGGGAATATCAAACTGGAAGTCGACATCGGACAACACCCTTTGAGAACAGTGGCCAAGGTAACATTTATTGTAATTGACGTAGTAAGTGATTACCATGCTATCTTGGGTATCCCTGGATAGGTCGCTCTAGGAATGGTGCCCTCGATTCCACACCAAAGGGTCAAGTTCCCTAACTTGACAGGAGTAGGATGCGTTCTTAGCACAGCCAGAGCCTACTTGGATCATGTTCTACGATCCAAAAAGAAGAGAGAGCTAGAGATTGATACTCCAGAGGCAAGCTGGAAGCTCTCCAAATCTGTCACCACTACTTCAAGATTATCTACTATCAAATGTGTGGAAGAGGCGACCTATCCCTCACTTGACCATGTCATGACTGAGCCGACACATCCCTCGAACAACACTTTGGTCGTTGCGGATACAGTTTTGATCGATCAAGTCATGATAGGCGATCAAGTCCTTCAGCTCAACCAAAACTCAGGGGCCTCCGAGGAAATAACGGCCAAGCTCGACGACATGATTGTGGACCCCCCCGGTCAAGTCAAAAATTTTTTAATCATTTTAAATTTATTTTTAACAACTCCCTACTCCCACCACCTCAAGGTCAAAAAATATTTTTTATTCATTTTAAAATTATATTTTAACAACTCCCTCACTCCAAAGCAATTTTTTTTAATTCGTAATAAAATTATTTTTTAGCAATTCCCACCACCCCCACCAACCCACCCACGGTCAAACTTTTTTTTACTCATAATTAAATTAATTTATTTTAACAACTCCCCCACCCAACCCCACTCCCCTACTCTCGGCTACCCACCATACCCATCCCCACACCCTACCCTATCACCACCCTAGCCTACCACCATCTAACCCTTTACATTTCCCCCACCACCGTACCCCACACCCACCCACCCACCAATCTCACCCCTACTAATCCCCACCTCCTACCCTACCACCCCACCTCCATCACCCTACCCCATCCTATCTCTTTCAACTTATCTCAAATTATGTTTTTATCGAAAAATATTTTCTTTTAATTTATTAAATACATGAAAATATTTTTCGAAAAATATTTTCCTTACCAAACAGCCGAAAATATGTTTAATTATGTCATTTTCCGAAAAATATTTTACAGAAAATTATTTTTCGAAAGTCATTTTACGCTAAACAAATGAAGCCTTAATGTTATGGAGTATGTTTTCCTCCGGACAATGTTATTTTGTTAAGCTTGTTTGCATTTCCTTTCTTTAAGAACAATGTCTTGTTTATACATACAATCGAATAGACAAAGAGGAACACGGTAGCACCTAAAAAAAAGGCTTGTATATCCCGCCACCCTGGCTGCCTCGGGTATATCCCGCGATTTACCTTCGCCAGGACACTGAGGGGCCGGTAGCTGGTGGTCCAGGATTAGTCCGGCGAAGCTGGAAACCTGGGTAACAAAAAAAGGCTTGTATATACTAAATAGTGGGTAACCTGTACGTGTGCTTGAGTGGGAAAATAATTCGCCAAAATGTTTTTGCTTCTTTTATATTTTTATTTGATAAAGTAGCATGTTAATTTGCTAATATAAGTATATATTATATGAATCAAAACGATAATACTTATAAATTTAGAATTGTATTCAATTTTTCTTAGTTTTTGTAGTATATTGAAATTTGAATGATAGCAAAGTATTATTATTGTAATAATAATTTTAGGGGCATTACCAAAAACTACTTTTGAAAGATGGATATTACAAAAAAAAAAAAAAAACACACACACACACAAGTTGGATATTACAAAAAACTCTTTAAATATTACAAAAAAAAACTACTTCTTTTTGCGTTTATCCAACAAATAACTGATAAATGCATTTATCTTATCAGGTGTTTAACCAAATAATCAAGCACAAAATACAATTAAAAAAATTGATAAATGAATTATCAGTTATAAACAATTGATAATGCATTTATCAATGATAAATACATTTATCAGTTATTTTAACTGAAAAGACAAAAAAAAATTACAAAAATAAAAAAATTAAAAAAATTAAGAAATGAATGACTAGTTTTTTTTTTTTTTTTTTGTAATATCAGAACTTACATGTTTTTTTGTAAATAACATCTTTTTGAGACAGTTTTTGATAAAAACTCTCTAATTTTATAGATGACTGAATTAATGATATTAGTTATTATCTTTGATAATCTAATGTATAGTTACTATTAAATTTAATAATTTGATTTACTATTTGTAATAGCTATTATCATTAGTTGATATTAATAGTTCAAAATAAAAAAGTCTATAATTGATAAAATATGGAACAATAATATACTCCCTCCGTCCCAGTCCAAAAGGCACAAAACCAATCTCGCACGCAAATTAAGAAAAGTGATGTAGGAAAGAGAAAAAGTTTAAATGTTGTGAGTATAAAAAAATTAAATAGGAGAGAGAATGAGTGGGAGGAATAGTTAGGAGAGAGAATGTTGTGAGTGTAAAAGTAAAGTAGGAGAGAGAATGAGTGGGTGGAATAGTAATAAAAACTTTCCTTTTTGGGACTGTGCCTTTTTAAATGGGACACCCAAAAAAGAAATTTGTATCTTTTCGGCCGGAACGGAGAGAGTACATCTAATTTATTAGAATAATTTTTACTATGTCTTAGAAAAGTAGTGTTTATAGTTAGAGGCATTTATGAAAAACTACTTTTGAAAAATGAATATTACAAAAAAACCCATACAACTTGGATATTACAAAAGAATTCTTGAATATTACGAAAACCAACCTTTTTTTTTTATATTTTTATTTATTTTTTTTGCATTTATTTGTCAAATAACATAAATGCATTTATCAGTTATAAACAATTGATAAATATTTATCAGTTATTAATGCATTTATCAGTTTTTAATCAAAATACCAAGCACGATATACTCTTTAAAAAACTGATAAATGAATTTATCAGTTGTTCGATCATTTATCAGTTATAAACAACCAATAAATGAAATTTATCATCTTTTTGATCATTTATCAGTTATAAATAACTGATAAATGCATTTATCAGTTATTTTAACTGAAAATACAAAAAAAATTAGTTTATCATAATATCACAACTTACATTTTTTTTTTTTGTAAATAACATCTTTTTGAGGTAGTTTTTGGTAAAAACTCCTTATAGTTTTAGTTAATAACCATTAATAGAGGAGTATATATATATATTTTTATTTGCAGTAAATTTTAGGGGTGAGTAGAAAAATCGAAAAATTGAATAAAATCGAAAAAATCAATGCCGATAAACCGTACTAACGGTTAATTGGGTAGGGACGGTTTCTGAAATAATGGAAAATCGAATCTAGCGGCTCGGATTGGGATATATGATTTCATGCCGATTACTCACACCGAACCGTACCGATATTCTTCTAAATAATAAACATTCCTATTATTTACTATATTTTTTTTATCTATTCAGTTTCCATATATATTAAATAAATAAAAACTATCTTCATAAGACATATTATATAACACTAAATTTTTAGTCAGATTTACAAGATTTAGTAAATCTTGTCAAAGCCCAAATATCATTTTCTCTCTCTACCATTGCCTAACGCCTATTCTCTCTCAATCAATTATTGATTTGTTCTATAAGTGATTGAAGGTTCATTATACCTGTGACCTGCCCCTCTGTGGCCATAGAGTGGGATGTGCAAGCTACTGTATTGAGCAAGAAAAAACCCTTACGGTTATGCTGCGATTTGGTGTACCGGTGGAATGCTCTGTATGAAGCCAAGCTTTACTGATAGCGGCGATAGTATATGATACTCTAAATTAGGGGTCATATATGTATCCTGTTTTCTTATATGGATCTCTGGGGTATGAGACCTATAAGCGGTGAATGTGCATGGGGGCAATTCACCAAAGAGTGGAGTTTTACTCCCACGTTGTACGACTTATTGTTCAGACGGGAAAGGTAAAATGGGGTAACGTAAGGTGTTTACCGCTTTCATAATGTTTTACGTGCTACCATGCTATGTGTTGCATCTTGTTTGGCATCTTGCTGCATTCATAATAGTTTATTGAGATTTATTCTCACCCCTTCCCTTTTACTGCTTTAGATTGTCTTTGAGACGGTGACTGAACCAGTGAGGCCGGGGAAAGAATTTGGGCTCTTGCTTTTGGGACTTGTCAAGATAGGTATATATGTGGGTTGTCGGGAGTCATATTTAAGTATTAACTCTTTTATAAGTTGTAATGAAAACTCTTTTGTTAAACAATGTAATTAGGGTTTTCAATGTAATTGATCAAGTGACGGTTATTGAAGTATTTGTTTAGATTCCTCCAAGTGGAGATATTATTATTTGATTTTGTTAATGGAAAATTGAGAATTGGTTTTCTTGTAAAGGCAAATAAAAGTTTTAAAAATCTAAGATGGGTTTTCTTAGTTTGAGCTTCTCAAGTTCGGGACACGCGGTAGGTCCCGGGTTGGGGTGCTCACACAGTATCTGAAGACACTTCAGCAACAGGCTCAGGGACATCCTCAGGTACCACTGGCAAAGATTCAGAGACAATATCTTCCATATTTGAATAATCAATAAAAGCAAAATCAGCCTCTTTATTAAGGATCTCAACTGAATCTGGGACATGGGGTACTGTTTTTAAATCACTGTAAGGAAAAATGGTCTAAAAAAACTTCACATCCCGGGAGATAAAAAATTTCTTTATCTCTAGATCGAACAATTTCCATCCCTTTTTGTCTAGAGGATAGCCCACAAAGATACATTTTCGGCTACGACTAGCAAATTTATCTCCCTTGGCCTTCTGATTATGGGCATAACACAAGGAGCCAACGACTCGGAAAGAGTCAAAGAAAGACAATTTTCTGAACAACACCTCATAGGGAGTCTTATTACCTAACAGGGGTGTAGGAGTCCGGTTAATCAAATGAGCAACAGTGAGAATTGCTTCACCCCAAAAGAAAATAGGTAAATGAGCCTGAAATCTAAGCGCTCTAGCAACATTCAGAATATGACGATGTTTTCGCTCGACTCTTCCATTTTGTTGTGGGGAACCAACACATGATGTTTGAAAAAGGATGCCCGAGGAAAAGAAATAATCAAGCATGCAATTAAATTCGGTATCATTATCTGATTGGACAACATTAATCTTCTGAGAAAACTGACGTTCTACCATTGCAATAAAAACCATAAACATACGAAAAACTTCTGTTTTATCAACTAATAAATAAACCCAGACAGCTCGGGAATAATCATCCACCAAAGTTAAAAAATATCGTGCATCACAAGAAGAAGAATGAGTGTATGTACCCCATAAATCACAATGTACTTTCTCAAAGATTTTAGTGGACTTATGATCACTAACAGTAAAACTATCTCTAGACTGTTTAGCCCGAAAACAAGTATCACAAGGTTTATTTAAATTGCCAGGAGTATGGCTAACTGAGGGAAGAAGATTTACTACATTCTCGAAAGGGTGCCCCAAACGATTATGTCACAGCTCCAACAGAGAAGGTGATCCGGTAACAGAAACGTTATATGCTGAAGATGTGCCACGAAAGTAGTAGAGTCCATCCCGCCTAACACCCATTCCAATCAGGTTTCTCGACAGGTCCTGTATAGCGCACATAGAGGAGTTAAATTGGACAGTGCAGTGAATATCGTTAGAAAGTTGTGCAAATGAAATTAAGTTACAGCTTAAGTTTGGAATAAAGAGAACATGAGAGAGGGTAATAGTGTCCGTCAGACGAACAGATCTCTCTGTATGAGCCAATACAAATGACCCATTAGGTAAACCAACTGGACAAGCCGGTATAGTCGAGAATTAAGAAGACACGAGGCGTTTCCAGTTACATGATTTGAAGCACCTGTATGATATCAGTTATCCATGAAGTTTCATTAAACTTACCATGGAAGGCGATCATTTGAGATTTGAGAATTACCGATGAGGCTTGCCAAAGCCTGCCATTACTCAGCTGTGAACGACGAAGAAGAAGCAACAGAAGAGGCTCCCACAACGGCTGCACCAATAGTAACAGGACCGCGATCAGGTGTTGTTGTAGTTGCAGTGCTGCTGCGAGAAGAACCCCTGCCTCAGACATTTTGCGAACGACCACTGCCATGCGAATTAGATTTGTTGCGTTGCTCAAGCCACCAATCCGGATGTCCATGCAATTCAAAACATGTGGTATTTTCGTGACCTGTCTTCTTACAATGAGTGCATATGAGATGAGATTTATCAGGATTGTCACGACTACGAGCTCCACCGGCACGAAGAGCAAAACTAACCACATCATACGGGCTTAGCAAGACGAACCCGCTCATCTTGAGCCACCAATCGGGAAGAGGATCCATAGATAAAATATTGGTGTGAGTATTAGCATGATACTCGAAATTTAGACCCATAAGAAATTGATGAAGCTTGCATGTTTCTCTGCGATCCGCATGTTGTTGAGCAGTCGTGCAGTTGTTACAGCAAGTGCAATTGATTAAAGGTTCATGACTATGGAGTTCTTCCCACAAGCCAGTTAATTTGCCATAGTATGTGGCCACAGACATACCCTTAGTTTGCTCACAACGAGCGATCGATACCTTCAATTGTTGAATACGTGGACCATCAACCACAGCATATCGACTTTTAAGAGAGTCTCATAAACGTTTAGTATCTCTAAATTTGGAGAGAGTACTTTTAACATCAGAGTCGATAGTATTCATGATCCAAGAAATCAACATGACATGAATAGTGTTCCAATCAGAGATGGTGCAGGGAAAAACAGGTTCAGTAATTGTACCATCTAGAAAATCAAATTTTCGGGGAGCTTCAAGAGTTGTTTGCATATCGCTGGCCTTTCGTTGTAATTTTCACCATTGAAACGAGTAGGAGTAATGAAATCGCTCGGCCTATCTTGAGGACCAAGGTAAAAAGGAGAATTATATTCGATTTTAGAAGGATTATTGTTGACAACAGTATTATTGTTGACAACATCGTTTTCGGTCATGGATTTAGACTTGTCTATGATGCCACTCTGATACCATGTAGGAAATTAATCTAGGAATTTGACTTATTTTCTTATTGATCAACTTCAGAATACATAGGTTACAATAGAAAAGGGAAAAGATGCCTACTCAAAATAAAATTCTAAGCCTAAAATAAACGTTTATTTCAAGTAGGAAACTAACAGCCGTCACTGGGAGCGGACGCTCCCTAATTCCAGATCTTCACCGGCAGCTTCGTCACATGGATGTATAATACCATCAATTGACCTTACAATATTTTGAAGGTCTATTTTCAATACCCTCACTGGCTTTCTTCTCGCGTGAATAAGGCTTAAAAGTACCCATTATTCTATCAAATATTACAAAATATGCAGATGAAAAATTATACTTGGAGCCACTAAGCTGATGGTGACTATCATGAAAGGCCGAGTTGTTTTCCAACAAGACGTGGAAAGGGTTCCAAGGCATCAAGAATCCACAGTGGTCATCAATAGTTTTAATGGTATTAATGCAGAAGAAGAAGACAGCAACGTTAGGAGACATGCCAGAGATGACAATAGATACAATCCCGCCAACTGTGTCAAAGAGAAGCCCCTCCACTATGTGGCAATATAAAGCTCCAAATGCATAGGGAACAACAAGCCGGTGATGCTGAGAATGGATGTGACGGTACAAGAATTTGTTCATGTGCAAGATATAATGGATGAAATATTGCCACGCATCTAACGCAACCATTGCAAGAAATAACTGCCTTGCATGGAAAATTAGGGGTTGTTCGCCATTGGAATAATCAACGTTTATTTCGATAACCTATAACATTTAGAAAAGAGAAGCCACTCGAAATCAGCAGATCAATCAGTAAATTATCACTATGCAACTAGTTAAATATGCCCTAAAACTCAAAAGAAATTCAAACAAATTAGCTCCTCTAAGTGATTCAGTTTGGTAGGTGGAGGAAAGGGAATGGGAAGCGGAATGAATTGAAGTGCAATAATAACCAAAAGGTAAACTGTTACGGCTGAAGGACCAAAAGACATAATGAAAAAGATATGTAAGAACATGGATTAATGTAACATATAAATACTTAATAATATAATGATCAATATTATAATATATGGTATAAAGTATAGAACTCTAAATAATATGTAGAATTCCATAATATAAGTATACCATTAAATGATGGGCATAATGGTAATATCTTATATATCAATAGGTGTAGTCCCTAAATGAAGTGCCCCTTAGATTCCTATATAAAGGCCTATCCATCAAGCCTATGAATCACTAGTGGTTTATATTCTCATTTAGTCAATACTCTTCCTAAGTACTTGAAGATCAAAGAGAGTAAAGGGCACTCATCATTTAGAAGATCTATTCCTCCATAATTTAAAGTAAATCTTCTTACTTCATTCTCTTTATTCAAGAACAAGAACAAGACTAAAGAACAAACATGGAATCACAAGGTAATTACACGCTTCCGTCTTCTTCTTCTTCTCTTCTTAAATCTAGTAATGAGTCGGTTCATGGTTAATGGATCGTTTATGTTCCAACAATTGGTATCAGAGCCTACTCATATACTAGATTGAGTTTGAAATTTCTTATAAAGTCTTGTGCTTTAAATTGTTCAAGGTTTGTAATCCATGTAAAATTACACTTGTTTTTTGTTCTTGTACATAATACTCATTTTGTCTAAGAGTATTATGTTCATAACTTCATCCTATTTCTGAATTTTGGTTTTACTCAAAAAGGCTTTCAATCCTTAATGTAAGATTATCCCATTTTTGAACATAGCCACCATCCTTGGATGCGTTGTGAGTTTGTTCATTTGCATAGCCACGCATTTTTTAAATGTGTTGTGAGTATGCGGATCTACTTACTTTGATTGAAAAATTGAGTTACCATGGAAATAATGGTAAGGTCAAGTTTTAAGAGACACAATGGTTCATACAAGATTACCCCATTTACATAGCCAACATCATGTGTTTGGAGTGTGTAAATCTAGGTCTACTTGTTTGAATCATGTTAATTAAAGTGCGAACTTGTCCCATTTACATAGCCAATAATTATAATGCATTAAAAGGGAAATTTGGTTGGAAAACTGTTCATAAAAGGGTTTGAAAATAGTGACTGTTCGTAATTCTGGGCATTGGGGACGAGTCGTCCCGTAGGGGACGAGTCGTGCCCATCAATTTTCTGGAATGGGACCTTTCTGATTCAGGCGTCCCCCTTATAGGGACGAGTCGTCCCCTTAGGGACGAGTCGTGCCCTAAGGGACGAGTCGTCCCCTTTGAAATTCCAGGTCGTCCAGAAAAACTTCAGTCTCAAATATTTTTCATAAATTTGATAATTTATTGATAAAATATGATATCTGGACACCAGTCACGCTGATTGGCGGTTCTTAAAGTTGTTAAACTTTAAGAATGGACGGGTAGAACATAAGGATATTGTCTTTTATTAATAAATTTTCGTTCTTTTCTTACCCTTTAAAGTTTCAAATTTACCTTAAGGCCTTAATTTTGATTAATTATATCCTTAACAAATTTTGGACAAAATTAACATGCTTGTTTCCCAAAGGAGACCTTGTTGATTGAATTCAAACTTGTTAAAAGATGAATGTAAATATTGATATGTGATAACATGCTTGTCTCCCAAAGGAGACCTTGTTGTTGACTAAGTATTTGCATTCATGGGTAATAATTGAAGTTAAACTTTAGGTCATTTTAAAATACTTTGATCCATCCCAAAGGAAGGCGGGTGTTTAAAATGAGTTGTTTATATTCTTTATTATCGGGGAACAAGTACCTTAAACTTTAGGACACTTCTTGTACTTGATCCGGCCCAAAGGAAGGCAAGTACATGAAATGTGTTGTTTAAGCTATTTGTTTACCCTAAGATAAATCAAATTGTGAGTCAATTCGAAATCCAAAGATTAGTCTTGATGTCATATTGATTATCTTTATTTTGATGGAATTCATTTTGATATAATTAATCATTGTGTAGATTCTTATACATGTTTTGTTTCATTCTTTTGTTCTCTTCATTCAGATTTGATCAGTGCTTCATCTATTACTACTGCCATAAACTCAATACCTTTGCTAACTGGGACAAATTTTAAAACTTGGAAAAACAAGATTATTATGGTCTTAGGCTGTTTGGACCTTGACCTCGCATTAAGAGAACAAGCTCCTGCCCCTCTAGCGATAAAAGCACTTTGCGGAAGACCGCTTAAGTTCGAGAGAGGTGGAAGCGTTCTAATCGCGTCGGCCTAAGCATTATAAAGAATGCGATCCGGAGACATTTTTGAACAAAGTGTCTCCGAGGATAATGGAGCTAAAGGCTTTTGGATGCCCTAGAGGAACGCTTTGCAAAAGCGATAAATCGGAAACAAGTGCTACCTTAAGGAAGCTTGTTTCCATGCGGTATAAGGGCAGGAAGCATAAGGGAATATATAATGGAAATGTTTCATCTATCTTCTAAATTAAAGGCACTCAAGTTAGACCTTTCGGAAGACTTGCTTGTGCATTTGGCTTTAATTTCTCTTCCTCATCAATTCGGTCATTTTGAAACGACCTATAACTGTCAAAAGGACAAGTGGAATATCAATGAATTGATTTCACATGTGACAGAGGAAGAGGATAGATTGAAACAATCTAAACCCGAAAGTGCTCATTATGCATCTACCTCTTCTCGTGGGATAAAGAGAAAGGTAAGGAGATTGCGGTTGCATCAAAGAAGCCTAAGGGATCATCAAATGATCAAAAGGTGAAAAAGTGCTTCTTTTGCAAGGACCCCACTCACATGAAGCCCGACTGCCCTAAGTATCGCCAATGGCGAATTAAGAAAGGTATGTCATTTAGCTTTGTTTGTCTTGGAAGCTAATTTAGTTTCAAACCCTTCGTATACATGGTGGTTAGACTCGGTGCAACTACTCACATAAGTTCATGTATGCGGGGTTGCACAGACTACCGAACGCCTAATGAAGGTGAAAGATTCATCTACATGGGAGGCTGGAAAGCCGGTAGAGGTGGAAGGCATAGGGACTTATAGATTATCCTTAAGTCTTGGATACTTTTTGGTTTTGAACAATGTATTTATTATTCCATCATTTAGACGGAATTTAATTTCCGTCACTACATTAGATCGAGAAGGTTATTCTTGCATCTTCGGTAATAATAAATGCAATTTATATTTTGATTCAAAGCTTTTTGGTACTAGTTCTTTGTCTTACATTGATAATCTATATTTACTTGACACAGTCAATTCATTAAATGAGTCCCATAATAATGAAACTAACTCTCGAGGCATAAAACGAAAGTTTTCAAGTAAAAATTCTTATACCTTGTGGCATAGGCGTTTGGGTCATATCTCCAAAGGAGAATTGACAAGCTTGTGTCAGGGAATATTACATAAGCTTGATACTCCGGAAAATAACTTTTGTATTGAATGCCTTAAGGGAAAATTTACAAATAGTACAAACAAAAATGAATCCTTGAGAGCTACAAAAGTCTTAGAACTAATTCATACGGACATATGTGGACCGTTCCCTACCCCTTCATGGAACGGACAAACATATTTTATTACGTTCATAGATGACTTCTCTCGTTATGGATACATTTATTTACTTCATGAAAAGTCTCAATCATTGGACGTTTTCAAGTCTTTTAAAGTCGAAGTTGAAAAACAACTTGAAAAGACTATTAAGAACGTTAGATCCGATCGTGGTGGTGAATACTACGGTCGGAATGACGGTTCGGGAGAACAACGTCCGGGTCCTTTTTGCTCGCTATTTAGAAGAGTGTGGGATTGTCCTCACTACACCATGCCGGGGACACCTAGCATGAATGGTGTAGCCGAGAGACGTAATAGAACCCTTAAGGATATGGTAAGAAGTATGGTTTCTTGTACTTCTTTACCTCACTCATTATGGGGCGATGCTTTGAAAACCGCAACCTACCTTCTTAATAGAGCTCCTTCAAAAGCTACTAGCAAAACCCCTTATGAATTATGGACCGGTAAGAAACCGTCCCTTAATCATCTTCATGTTTGGGGTTGTCAGGCCCGAAGCTAGGCCTTATAAACCTAACGAAGGAAAGTTGGACGCTAAGACAGTTAGTAGTTATTTTGTAGGGTATTCTCAAAGATCTAGGGGATATAAATTCTATGACCCTAAAACTAGAACCTTTTTCGAGACGGGAAATGCTAGGTTCTTTGAGGATGTTGAATTTAGAGGGGAAAATTTGAATAGTAATTTTGAATTTGAAGAAATGGAAGAGGAATTCGTTTCTATACCTCTTCCTATAGTTCCTATCGAAAATCAAACGCAGTTGTGCCTGAAATTCGACAAGAACATAATATTCAAAATGACGTTAATTCTCCTATTAATGAACAACATGAAAATGTTGATGAGGAAATTCAACACCCTCAAAATCAAGAAGAACCGGTGCCATTAAGAAGATCTAATAGAGCAAGAAGGAGTGCTATACCGGATTATTATGATGTATATCTTGCCGAGAATGAGGAACCGTTAGGTTTAGTGGGAGATGAGCCAATCACCTTCCATGAAGCCATTAGTGGTCCAAATTCTCATAAGTGGATTGATGCCATAAATGAAGAGTTAAAATCCATGAATGATAATGACGTTTGGGATCTTGTCCCATTACCTAAGAATGTGAAACCCATCGGATGTAAATGGATCTTTAAGACCAAAAGGGATTCACAAGGTAATGTGGAAAGACATAAGGCTCGTCTTGTCGCTAAAGGATTTACTCAAAAGAAGGCATTGATTACAAAGAAACATTTTCACCGGTATCCTCTAAAAATGCTTTTAGAATCATTATGGCTTTAGTGGCACATTTTGACCTCGAGCTTCATCAAATGGATGTAAAGACAGCTTTTCTCAATGGTGACATTGAGGAAACTATCTATATGAAGAAACCAGAAATGGTGACTGATTCGGATCAAACTAGTCAACTAGTTTGTAAACTTCAAGAAATCCATTTATGGGCTCAAGCAAGCATCTCGTCAATGGTACTTAAAATTTAACCAAGTTATTCTTTCATTCGGTTTTGAAATGAATCTTGGTGAAGATTGTGTGTACCATAAGTTCAGTGGGAGTAGATTTATATTTTTGGTCTTATATGTGGATGACATTTTACTTGCTAGTAATGATAAGGACCTTCTTAAGGAAACCAAGAAATTTCTCTCAAACAAATTTGAGATGAAAGATCTTGGAGAAGCTTCTTTTGTATTAGGAATCCAAATACATCGTGATCGCTCACGGGGTATGTTAGGATTATCACAAAAGAGCTATATAGAGAAGGTGTTACAAAGGTTTAGCATGGAAAATTGTAAACCACATGACACCCCGATCTCTAAGGGAGATAAGTTCGGTTTAAATCAATGTCCTAAAAATAATCTTGAAACCAAGTATATGGAAAATATCCCTTACGCATCGGCGTAGGAAGCCTAATGTATGCTCAAGTCCGTACTCGCCCGGATCTTGCTTTTATTGTTGGCATGCTTGGGCGATATCAAAGCAATCCGGGAAGAGAACATTGGGTCGCGGCCAAAAGAGTGATGAGATACTTACAAAACACGAAGAACTACATGCTTACATATACAAAGTCGGATCATCTTGAGATCATTGGTTTTTCCCGATTCTCGATTTCCCCGGATGCCAAGATAGTCGCAAATCGACATCGGGTTATGTCTTCACTTTGGCCGGTGGAGCAATATCTTGGAGAAGTGCCAAGCAAACATTAGTTACTACTTCCACCATGGAAGCCGAATTTGTTGCTTGCTATGAGGCATCCAATCAAGCTATATGGCTGCGTAAATTCATTGAAGGACTGCGGATTGTCAAAGGTGTTGAAAGACCGCTTAAGTTATATTGTGACAATCGGGCCGCGGTATTGTACTCCAACAACAACAAGAGTTCATCTAAATCTAAGCATATAGATATTAAGTTTCTTGTTGTGAGAGAAAGAGTACAAAATGAACAAATAGAAATAGAACTTATTGGTACAAACTCCATGTTAGCGGATCCATTTACTAAGGCGTTATCTCCTTTAGTATTTCACGAGCATGTTGCTCATATGGGTGTAATGACTTTTGATAATGCCTAAATCGGTGGGAGTTTTAAATGTTTCTATTTCCTTGTATTGTTTTCATTTAAATTGATCTCATTTGGTTAAAGTAGGACTAGTTGGAGAATATATATATACATTCTTCATATATATTCATTAATTTTCCATGCTACATATCTATACTTTATCTATGTCATTTAGTTGGATATATATATGTGATTAATGTGGGTTTAGTTGCGAATCAATTACAACGAATGCCCCTTTAGTCCTTATACTTATATGACTAATGGACGAGATTGTTTTCGAATGACAACAAAGTGCACATAAGGGTTGTCATTTGTGTTATAAATATGATTGAAGTAATTTATTAAGTGAAGGTATATGTTATAATAATCCAAGTGGGAGATTGTAAGAACATGGATTAATGTAACATATAAATACTTAATAATATAATGATCAATATTATAATATATGGTATAAAGTATAGAACTCTAAATAATATGTAGAATTCCATAATATAAGTATACCATTAAATGATGGGCATAATGGTAATATCTTATATATCAATAGGTGTAGTCCCTAAATGAAGTGCCCCTTAGATTCCTATATAAAGGCCTATCCATCAAGCCTATGAATCACTAGTGGTTTATATTCTCATTTAGTCAATACTCTTCCTAAGTACTTGAAGATCAAAGAGAGTAAAGGGCACTCATCATTTAGAAGATCTATTCCTCCATAATTTAAAGTAAATCTTCTTACTTCATTCTCTTTATTCAAGAACAAGAACAAGACTAAAGAACAAACATGGAATCACAAGGTAATTACACGCTTCCGTCTTCTTCTTCTTCTCTTCTTAAATCTAGTAATGAGTCGGTTCATGGTTAATGGATCGTTTATGTTCCAACAAGTTTTACTTTGACTTTGGTGGTCAACATGATTGAATTTTCACCAATAACATTTGAAATTTAAAAAAAAAAAAAAAATCATATTTTATCGATTTCAGAGACTACATTTTTTGAGACGGATCAAGTGTATTTAGTAGACGGTTTTATTTTTTTTTGAACGAAGGATGTATTTTTCTCACATAATATATGAATGCTTTATATCACTATCTCTGTTTATGATTATTTTCAGCTTAATTCAAACAGGTGGAAAGGATTACACTCATTCGAGTAGTTTTGCATCCCTTCTAATAGAGCACATTGCAGATAAGTCACTCTCTTCTCTGTACAATATTGTATACATATAACAGATTAATTAGTAGTAATACACATTTGTTGTACATTTATTTACAGAAAAAGCGAATAATGTATGTAAAAAATCTAAATATTATATACTTACATCTCAAACTTATAATCAAAGAAAAATTAAAAACAAACTAGTACGCAATTATCATAATAGCTAGGAATCAAAAGCAACTTACATCGTAAAAAATGGTGTTGACGATGAACTGAATGGCTTGCATAAGGAGAACACCTCAAAATAGCTAGGAATCAAAAGCAACTTACATCTCAACTTTCTGATGATATTCATTGCACTGTCAAATTTAATTCCTCTTTGTGTGTTATACAAGACCAGTTGAGGAATCTGATTGGAATGGGTGTTAGGCAGGATGGACACTACTATTTTGGGGGCTCACCTTCAGCATGTCACGTCTCAGTTAATGGAGCATCTTCTTCGCTTGAGTTGTGGCATAACCGTATGGGGCATCCATCTAAAGGAGTAGTAAAGCTTCTTCCTCTAGTCCGTTATTTGTCTGGTAGTCTTAGTCAATCTTGTGATATTTGTTTTCATGCAAAACATTCTAGAGATAGTTTTTCTATTAGTGAGTATAAGTCCACCAGAATTTTTGAGAAGGTACACTGTGACTTGTGGGGTCCTTACACCCATATTTCCTCTTGTAGTGCTCATTATTTTTTAACTTTGGTGGATGATTACTCGCGTGATGTTTGGATTTATTTATTAATTGATAAAACAAAGGTTTTTCGTATGTTTATGGCCTTTATAGCAATAGTGAACGACAATTTTCTCAACAAATCAAAATTGTTCAGTCTGACAATGGTACTGAGTTTAACTGCTTACTTGATTATTTTCTTTCCTCTGGTATTCTATTTCAAACTTCTTGTGTTGGCATGCCTCAACAAAACAGGTGAGTCGAACGAAAACATCGCCACATTTTGAATATAGCTAGAGCCTTACGGTTTCAAGCCCATCTTCCCATTTATTTTTGGGGCAAAGCGATTCTTACAGCTGCTCATTTGATTAATAGAATTTCTTCCCCCTTGTTGGGTAATAAAACTCCCTATGAGATTTTTTTTGGAAAAGTGCCCTTTTATGATTCACTTCGGGTTTTTGGTTCGATGTGCTATGCTCATAATCAGTGAGCCAAGGGTGAGAAATTTGCTAGTCGAAGTCGTAAGTGTATTTTTGTGGGCTATCCTCTTGGTAAAAAGGGGTGGAAACTGTTTGATCTTGAGACAAAGAAATTCTTGTCTCCCGGGATGTGAAATTCTTTGAGAATGAGTTTCCATACAGTGACCCCAACACGGTCCCTCACATCCCGGATTCGGTTGATATTCTTGCTAATGAGGCTGCCTTTAGAAGTATTGATTTTTCTGACCAGCATACTGTTCCTCCCGTCCCCTCCGTAGTTTCACCTACTGCTGAATCTACTGTTCTCCTAGCAGTCGAGACTGTTATTCTTTCCGAAGCACAGGGTGATGTAGTCCCAGATGTACCTACATCATCGCTCACACCGGCCAGTACTGCAGCTCCATCTGCATCAACCTCTGTACCTTCTGAAGTTTCTGAACCCAGCACTCTAGGGAAGGGTATGAGACAAAAAACTCCCTTTGTTCGTATTCGTGATTATTTTGCTCTTACAGCTTCTTCTTTGAGTCCATCCCCCATCTCTCCTCTTCCAATCAGTTCCTCATATACCCCCTATCCTATAGCTCACTATATAATTGTGATAGTTTTTCTACAAAATATCGTAACTTTCTTGCAGCCATTACTTTGGCTAAAGAGCCGAGATCCTTTCGCGAGGCCATGGCTCATGATGACTGGAAACAGTCAATGCAAAAATAAATTCGCGCCTTGGAAGATAATGGCACATGGACTATGGTGTCTTTACCTCCTGGTAAAAGCGCTTTGGGTAGCCAATGGGTTTATAAAATTAAATATAATTCTGATGGAGTTGTTGAACGACTCAAGTCCTGGTTAGTCGTACGTGGCAATCGTTAGAAAGAAGGTGTGTTGATTATACAGAAACTTTTGATCCTGTGGCAAAAATGGTCACTGTTCAGGCTTTTCTTGCTATCGCTACTTCCAAGAATAGGGAGTTACATCAGATGAATGTTCACAATGCTTTCCTGCATGGTGATCTTGCGAAAGAGGTTTACATGAAACTCCCTCTGGGTTTTGAAGCACCGAATCTCAAGATCGTGTGTCGTCTTCGTAAATCTCTTTATGGCCTAAAACAGGCTCTTCGCTGTTGGTTTGCCAAGTTACTGGCCTCTTTGAAGACCTACGGTTTCTTACAGTCTTACTCCGACTATTCTCTATTTACGTTCACAAAAGGAACCATTCAGATGAATGTGCTTGTGTATGTTGACTATCTTATTATTGTCGGGAACGATTTCGCTGCTTTACAGACCTTCAAACAGTACTTCAAACAGTACTTGTGTGATTGTTTCAAAATGAAAGATCTTGGTTCTCTCAAATATTTTCTTGGCATTGAGGTTGCCCACAACTCTTCTGGTTTGTTCTTATGCCAATGAAAGTACACGTTGGATATTATCTCTGAGGCAGGCTTGTTGAGTGCAAATAACTATAATTTCGCACACACTGCATAAGGAGTGCCGGCATTAGTTAGAAGAGGTACCATCACATGTACCTGGCACTAAAAAACACTAATGCTGACATTAATAGTATTGCCAACATTAGTTAGAAGGAGTGTTAACACATGTACCTGGTACTCAAAAACATTAACAATGATATTAAACTGGTATAGCCAACATTAGTTACAAGGAGCGTCGGTGCATGTGTTTTACTATTAACAGTGATTGCATTATTGGACGCGTGCGCGAAAACTGACATAAATTTTGACTCGGGATGAACAACAGAAAGCAACATATCAAATTGATGGAAATATCGAGACCTATAAAAGTCACGGATCTTCGGCCCGTGATACAGGGTTTATAAAACTCAAAAGACGTCATTTACACCCTCAAACAGGCCATTGAGGTTTTTGTAAATCACACAGTCGTGCAAGTATACAACTTTAAAACAATTGAGAAATGATATTTCAAGTAAAAATAACAAATGAAACAGCTGTGTAATCATATAATTGTGAAATTAAACAGTTGTGAAATCACACAAATGTGTAATCATACAACTGTGGAATCATTGAGAAATGAAAAATGGATTTTTTTTCATTTTTTTTACAAGTGAAAAATGAAAATTTTATGTTTAAAAGTTGAATCATATCTTAAATATAGTTGTTTGATTCATTTTGACGATACGATTAATACGATTGTTTCAGATTATTTTTTCGATTTATAGATTTTGAAATATTGCAAAAAATCAATTTATTATAATTGTGAAATCACATAACCGTGAAATCAGATAATTTTGAAATCACACAACTGTGTAAATCACACAACTATGGAAAATAGAGTGACAGTGGCAAAATGACCCACATACTTATTGGCGAGATTTGAAAATATTAGTAATTGAGGTAATATTCATTTGGCTAAATGAATAATTGGTCAAACCTTTACATATTATTTGTTCTTACATATAATTCATATTTATACATCAAAAGAGATACAATTATTTGATTGAACTTTAACTAAAAAGTTATAAAAAATTCATTAATTTTATATTATTTTAAGAATAAAATATCTTTTTTTTTAACAACAAAATGACAATTATTACTATTACACACATTCAAAATAAATTACTTTTTTATCCCAAGATAAACTATCTTTTTAATCACAAAATGTGTTTCTAAATTTATTTTTACCATTATTTTTTTCATATTTCATTTTTTCTTGCAAAATTAAGAGTTTGCAAAACAATGATATTTATGAATTTGTGAAGAAAGAGGTCTAGGTATAGTGACTAAGAGAAAGAGGTCTAGATATATGTATATATAGATTATAAACAGAGATAGTGAGAGAAATAAAGATGCCAATGGATGAATGTTAGGAATGTATCACCCTTTTGTCCCAGAAAGGACTATTTTGAACCAGCCTCTCATGATTTCTTTTTGCTTTTCTTCTACTAAAATACACAAGCAGAAGGTAATGAGTATCAATTATGTGTACAAATAAAATTATTGTGGTTGATGAGTGGTAAAGACCTTATGCATGCATTTAAACCAGAGATAGAGTGAGTGAGTGAGAGAGAGAGAGAGAGAGAGAAAGGGATAAAGATGCCAATGGATGAATGTTGTTCCAAAAAAGACTATTTTGAACCAACCTCTCATGATTCCTTTTACTTTTCTTCGACTAAAATACATAAGCAGAAGGTGTGAGTATCAACTATGTGTATAAATAAAATTGTGGTTGATGAGTGGTAAAGACCTTATGCCTGCATTTAAACCGAGAGATAGAGAGAGAGAGAGAGAGAGAGAAAGATGTCAATGGATGAATGTTGTTCCAGAAATGACTATTTTGAACTAACCTCTCATGATTCCTTTTGGCTTTTATTCTACTAAAATACACAAGCAGAAGGTGATGAGTATCAACTATGTGTACAAATAAAATTGTGGTTGATGAGTGGTAAAGACCTTATGCATGCATTTAAACCAGAGATAGAAAGAGAGAGAGAGATAAAGATGCCAATGGATGATTGTTGTTCCAGAAATGACTATTTTGAACCAACCTCTCATGATTCCTTTTTGCTTTTCTTCTACTGAAATACACAAGCAGAAGGTGATGAGTATCAACTATGTGTACGCATAAAATTGTGGTTGATGACTGGTAAAGACCTTATGCATTAAACCAGAGATTGAGAGAGAGAGAGATAAAAATGCCAATGGATGAATGTTGTTCCAGAAATGACTATTTTGAACGAACCTCTCATGATTCCTTTTTGCTTTTCTTCTACAAAAATACAAGCAGAAGGTGATGAGTATTAACTATATGTACAAATAAAATTATGGCTGATGAGTGGTAAAGACCTTATGCAAGCATTTAAACCAGAGATAGAGAGAGAGAGAGAGAGAGAGAGAGATAGAGAGAGAGAGAGATAAGATGCCAATGGATGAATGTTGTTCCAGAAATGACTATTTTGAATCAACCTCTCATGATTCCTTTTAGCTTTTCTTCTACTAAAATGCACAAGCAGAAGGTGATGAGTATCAACTATGTGTATAAATAAAATTGTGGTTGTGAGTGGTAAAGACCTTAAGCATGCATTTAAACCAGAGATAGAGAGAGAGAGAGAGAGAGAGAGAGATAAAAATGCCAATGGACGAATGATGTTCCAGAAATGACTATTTTGAACCAACCTCTCATGATTCCTTTTTGCTTTTCTTCTACAAAAATACACAAGCAGAAGGTGATGAGTATCAACTATGTGTACAAAAAAAATTGTGGTTGATAAGTGGTAAAGACCTTATGCATGCATTTAAACTAGAGAGAGAGAGAGAGAGAGAGAGAGAGAGAGATAAAGATGCCAATGAAAGAATATTGTTCCAAAAATGACTATTTTGAACCAACCTCTCATGATTCCTTTTTGATTTTCTTCTACTAAAATACACAAGCAGAAGGTGATGAGTATCAATTACGTGTATAAATAAAATTGGGGTTGATGAGTGGTAAAGACCTTATGCATGCATTTAAACTAGAGATAGAGATAGAGAGAGAGAGAGAGAGAGAAAGATGCCAATGGAAGAATATTGTTCCAAAAATGACTATTTTGAACCAACCTCTCATGATTCCTTTTTGATTTTCTTCTACTAAAATACACAAGCAGAAGGTGATGAGTATCAATTACGTGTATAAATAAAATTGGGGTTGATGAGTGGTAAAGACCTTATTCATGCATTTAAACCAGAGACAGAGAGAGAGAGATAGATAAAACCAATGGATGAATGTTGTTCCAGAAATGACTATTTTGAACCAACCTCTCATGATTCCTTTTTGCTTTTCTTCCACAAAAATACATAAGCAGAAGTTAATGAGTATCAACTATGTGTACAAATAAAATTGTGGTTGATGAGTGGTAAAGACCTTATGCATGCATTTAAACTAGATAGAGAGAGAGAGAGAGAGAGAGAGAGAAAGAGATAAAGATGCCAATGGATGAATGTTGTTCTTGAAATGACTATTTTGACCAACCCTCAAGATTCCTTTTTGCTTTTCTTCTACTAAAATACACAAGCAGAAGGTGATGAGTATTAACTATGTGCACAAATAAAATTTTGGTTGATGAGTGGTAAAGACCTTATGCATGCATTTAAACGAGAGATAGAGAGAGATAAAGATAAGGATGCCAATGGATGAATGTTTTTCCAAAAATGACTATTTTGAACCAACGTCTCATGATTCCTTTTTGCTTTTCTTCTACTAAAATACACAAGCAGAAGGTGATGCGTATCAAAATAAAATTGTGGTTGATGAGTGGTAAAGACCTTATGCATGCATTTAAGCCAGAGATAGAGAGAGAGAGAGAGAGAGAGAGAGAGATGGAGATAAAGATGCCAATGGATGAATGTTGTTCCAGAAATGACTATTTTGAACAAACCTCTCATGATTCCTTTTTGCTTTTCTTCTACTAAAATACATAAGCAGAAGGTGATGAGTATCAATTAACTATGTGTACAAATAAAATTATGGTTGATGAGTGGTAAAGATCTTATGCATGCATTTAAACCAGAGATAGAGAGAGAGAGATAAAGATGCCAATAGATGAATGTTGTTCCAGAAATGACTATTTTGAACCAACCTCTCATGATTCCTTTTTGCTTTTCTTCTACTAAAATACAAGCATAAGGTGATGAGTATTAACTATGTGTCCAAATAAAATTGTGGCTTATGAGTGGTTAAGACCTTATGCAAGCATTTAAACCAGAGATAAAGAGAGAGATAAAGATGTCAATGGATGAATGTTGTTCCAGAAATGACTATTTTGAACCAACCTCTCATGATTTCTTTTTGCATTTCTTCTACTAAAATACACAAGCAGAAGGTGATGACTATCAACTATGTGTACAAATAAAATTGTGGTTGATGAGTAGTAAAGACCTTATGCATACATTTAAACCAGAGATAGAGAGAGAGAGAGAGATAAAAATGCCAATGGACGAATTTTGTTCCAGAAATGACTATTTTGAACCAACCTCTCATGATTCCTTTTTGCTTTTCTTCTACTAAAATACACAAGCAGAAGGTGATGAATATCAACTATGTGTACAAATAAAATTGTGGTTAATAAGTGGTAAAGAACTTATGCATGCATTTAAACTAGAGATAGAGAGAGAGAGAGAGAGAGAGAGATAAAGATGCCAATGGATGAATATTGTTCCAGAAATGACTATTTTGAACCAACCTCTCATGATTCCTTTTTGATTTTCTTCTACTAAAATACACAAGCAGAAGGTGATGAGTATCAACTATGTGTACAAATAAAATTGTGGTTGATAAGTGGTAAAGACCTTATACATGCATTTAAACTAGAGATAGAGAGAGAGAGAGAGAGAGAGAGAGATAAAGATGCCAATGAATGAATATTGTTCCAGAAATGACTATTTTGAACCAACCTCTCATGATTCCTTTATGCTTTTCTTCTACTTAAATACATAAGCAGAAGGTAATGAGTATCAACTATGTGTACAAATAAAATTGTGGTTGATGAGTGGCAAAGACCTTATGCATGCATTTAAACGGATATATATATATATATATATATATATATATATATATATATATATATATATATATATATATATATATATATATATATATATATATATATAGAGAGAGAGAGAGAGATAAATATGCCAATGGATGAATGTTGTTATTGAAATGACTCGTTTGACCAACCCTCATGATTCCTTTTTGCTTTTCTTCTACTAAAATACACAAGCAGAAAGTGAAGAGTATTAATTATATGTACAAATAAAATTGTGGTTGAAGAGTGGTAAAGACCTTATGCATGCATTTAAACCAGAGATAGAGAGAGAGAGAGATAAAGATAAAGATGCCATTGGTTGAATGTTTTTCCAAAAATAACTATTTTGAACCAACCTATCATGATTCCTTTTTGCTTTTCTTCTAATAAAATACACAAGCAGAAGGTGATGCGTATAAAAATAAAATTGTGGTTGATGAGTGGTAAAGACCTTATGCAAGCATTTAAACCAAAGATAGAGAGAGAGAGAGAGAGAGAGAGAGAGAGAAAGATGCCAATGGATGAATATTGTTCCAGAAAAGACTATTTTGAACCAACCTCTCATGATTCCTTTTGCTTTTCTTCTACTAAAATACACAAGCAGAAGGTGATGAGTATCAACTATGTGTACAAATAAAATTGTGGTTGATGAGTGGTAAAGACCTTATGCATGCATTTAAACCAGAGATAGAAAGAGAGAGATAAAGATGCCAATGGATGAATGTTGTTCCAGAAATGACTACTTTGAACCAACCTCTCATGATTTCTTTTTGCTTTTCTTCTACTAAAATACACAAGCAGAAGGTGATGAGTACCAATTATGTGTAGACATAAAATTGTGGTTAGTGAGTGGCAAAGGTCTTATGCATTAAACCAGAGATAGAGAGAGAGAGATAAAGATGCCAATGGATGAATGTTGTTCCAGAAATGACTATTTTGAACAAACCTCTCATGATTCCTTTTTGCTTTTCTTCTACTAAAATACACAAGCAGAAGGTGATGAGTATCAACTATGTGTACAAATAAAATTGTGGTTGATGAGTGGTAAAGATCTTATGCATGCATTTAAACCAGAGATAGAGAGAGAGATAAAGATGCCAATAGATGAATGTTATTCCAGAAATGACTATTTTGAACCAACCTCTCATGATTCCTTTTTGCTTTTCTTCTACTAAAATACAAGCAGAAGGTGATGAGTATTAACTATGTGTACAAATAAAATTGTGGCTGATGAGTGGTAAAGACCTTATGCAAGCATTTAAACCAGATATATATATATAGAGAGAGAGAGAGAGAGAAAGATTCCAATGGATGAATGTTGTTCCTGAAATGACTATTTTGACCAACGCTCATGATTCCTTTTTGCTTTTCTTCTACTAAAATACACAAGCAGAAGGTGATGAGTATTAACTATGTGTGCAAATAAAATTGTGGTTGATGAGTGGTAAAGACCATATGCATGCATTTAAACCAGAGATAGAGACAGAGAGAGAGAGAGAGAGAGATAAAGATGACAATGGATGAATGTTGTTCCAAAAATAACTATTTTGAACCAACCTCTCATGATTCCTTTTTGCTTTTCTTCTACTAAAATACACAAGTAGAAAGTGATGAGTATCAACTATGTGTACAAATAGAATTATGGTAGATGAGTGGTAAAAACCTTATACATGCATTTAAACCAGAGATAGAGAGAGAGAGAGAGAGAGAGAGAGAGAGAGAGAGATAAAGATGCCAATGGATGAATGTTGTTCCAGAAATGACTATTTTGAACCAACCTCTCATGATTCCTTTTTGTTTTTCTTCTACTAAAATACACAAGCAAAAGGTCATGAGTATCAACTATGAGTACAAATAAAATGTGGTTGATGAGTGGTAAAGTCCTTATGCATGCATTTAAACCAGAGATAGAGAGAGAGAGAGAGAAAGAGAGAGAGAGAGAGAGGGATAAAGATTCCAATGGATGAATGTTGTTCCAGATATGACTATTTTGAACCAACCTCTCATGATTCCTTTTTGCTTTTCTTCTACTAAAATACATAAGCAAAAGGTGATGAGTATCAACTATGTGTACTAATAAAATTGTGGTTGATGAGTGGTAAAGACCTTATGCATGTATTTAAACCAGAGATAGTGACAGAGAGAGAGAGATAAAGATGCCAATGGATGAATGTTGTTCCAAAAAGGACTATTTTGAACCAACCTCTCATGATTCTTTTTTTATGTAAGCAGAAGGTAATGAGTATCAACTATGTATACAAATAAAATTGTGGTTGATGAGTGGTAAAGACCTTATGCATGCATTTAAACAAGACATAGAGAGATAAAGTTGCCAATTGATGAATGTTGTTCCTGAAATGACTATTTTGACCAACGCTCATGATTCCTTTTTGCTTTTCTTCTACTAAAATACACAAGTAGAAGGTGATGAGTATTAACTATGTGTACAAATAAAATTGTGATTGATGATTGGTAAAGACCTTATGCATGCATTTAAACCATAGATAGAGATAGAGAGAGAGATAAAGATGACAATGGATGAATGTTGTTCCAAAAATGACTATTTTGAACCAACCTCTCATGATTCTTTTTTGCTTTTCTTCTGCTAAAATACACAAGTAGAAGGTGATGAGTATCAACTATGTGTACAAATAGAATTGTGGTAGATGAGTGGTAAAAACCTTATGCATACATTTAAACCAGAAATAGAGAGAGAGAGAGAGAGAGAGAGAGAGAGAGAGAGAGATAAAGATGCCAATGGATGAATGTTGTTCCAGAAATGACTATTTTGAACCAACCTCTCATTATTCCTTTTTGCTTTTATTCTACAAAATACACAAGCAAAAGGTGATGAGTATCAACTTTGAGTACAAATAAAATGTGGTTGATGAGTGGTAAAGACCTTATGCATGCATTTAAACCAGAGATAGAGAAAGAGAGAGAGAGAGAGAGAGAGGGATAAAGATGCCAATGGATGAATGTTGTTCCAGAAATGACTATTTTGAACCAACCTCTCATGATTCCTTTTTGCTTTTCTTCTACTAAAATACACAAGCAGAAGGTGTTGAGTATCAACTATGTGTATAAATAAAATTGTGGTTGATGAGTGGTAAAGACCTTATGCATGCATTTAAACCAGAGATAGTGAGAGGGAGAGAGAGATAAAGATGCCAATGGATGAATGTTGTTCCAAAAATGACTATTTTGAACCAACCTCTCATGATTCCTTTTTGCTTTCCTTCTACTAAATTACACAAGCAGAAGGTGATGCGTATCAACTATGTGTACAAATAAAATTGTGGTTGATGAGTGGTAAAGACCTTATGCATGCATTTAAACCAGAGATAGAGAGAGATAAAGATAAAGATGCCAATGAAATGTTGCTCCAGAAATGACTATTTTGAACCAACCTCTCATGATTCCTTTTTGCTTTTCTTCTACTAAAATACACAAGTAGAAGGTGATGCGTACCAATTATGTGTACAAATAAAATTGTGGTTGATGAGTGCTAAAGACCTTGTACATGCATTTAAACCTTTCTCCAATTAAATAAAGCTTAATCATGTTTTTAAAGATAATGGCACACACTTTCAATGGGGGCGAGTGAACTTAGTTTGGTCGATATATCTACTTAATTAGTGGAGGAAGTCATCATCCCCTCAAAAGGTCAAGAATTTATTCTAGGATTTAGGTAAAGTAGTTTCTATTTTCCTCTTCCCAGAACTGGTTATGCGCATACAAAGACTCCACATAGAGGTCAATCTGTCCCTTTTAGATCTTTTTACAGGTTGTGAAACATATAGTTTTACAAAAATTTCTGTAGGAAATTTATCGATGGGTTGATTAATATTCTTCCAACAAAATTTATAGAAAATGATATCTTAATACAAATTCTACAAACCTTTGTTAGCAACGTCACAAATATATATTTATTTGGAAAGATGTTTCTTAGGAAGTTTCAATCAGTCAATAAATTAATTATCTAGACATCACTACAAAAAAAGATATTTTTAGGGACTAGGTTTTTTGGGTCGGACGAAGTGAATAGTCCCTATTACCGGCTAAATGAGACTTCTGCAAAAATCCTAATTGATTTAAAATTTGGGGACGGCACATTGGAGGAGTCCTTACTTTTATCAAAAATTATTAAACTAAATAATGAAAAAAGAAAACCCACCAAAATTCCAAAACCCACGTCTCCCTCTCCCTCTCCCTCTCCCTCGTTTACCCTAATCAACCGCGCCGACTCCATCCTTTTCTCTCTATAGCGGAACAGGTAACCACGCCGACGACCGACTCCATCTTTTTCTCTCTATACCGGAACAGGTCAGTAGGTTTTAATCTACTACCGTAAACCCTAGCAAATTGATTTCTTCCTCTTTGCGGCTATTCGGTGACTTCTTGTTCGCGTAATTCTGTTATGGTACTATTCGTGTATTCCGGCTATGGTTCTGTCGGCGTAATTTTGTACTCAGTTGGGTTGATAATTTGATTTGCTTATTCTTCTACTCATTTTCAGTGAAGCCCCCTGGAATTTGGGACTAGGGTTGTTATCTAACTTTAGTTAATTTTCTTTACAGGCGTCCCTTCTACTACCACAGCAAGTACTACTGCGCAGCCTTCGTCTTCACTTATTGTAGCTTCCAGCAGTGGGTAATTACCAATATACATTTCTTGAGAGGCCTTATAAAATGATTACTTAATTCTTATTATAAGTGTGATTAAAACTTACTTATAAACTGATTACTTCATGAGCTTTCTGTGGATTCAATTCTGTTTCAATACGCATACATTAAAGTATGTTTTATTTTCATGCAATTGCAGTGTCGACCATCTTAGGGGTTGAGAAATTTTCATTTCATTTCATTGAATTTTCATGTTTTATAATGACTGAGATCTTAGTTCATATTTACATGGCTGGAGAGGCTTCATCTTATGTTATGCTCGTGCGCACTGTCAGGAACTAGAAGCATTTCCTGAATTGAATATGTGACAAATACCGGAGGTTGCACCAGAAATTATGTCATGATTACTCTCCAAGAGCGCAATTGCTGGAAATAAACACCTTTATGCTTGAAAGTTTGGATGGTAACTACGTTAAGTTGCTGCTTCTTTTTTGGTTAACCTAAGTTGTTAATTGTGTTATTGAGATCATTGTCCATGGACTTTGTTTCTGTTCTTTTCTCGTGTGCCTTGTCATTTTGTGTCTGTTTACAGTTCGTGAGGAGATCTGGCAACCTTCCACCCCGAACAGTTTCATGCAGGTGCTTGACTTCTCTTACGTGCTTAGCTATTTCACTAAGGATATTACAGCATAAAAAATTATTATCTTGTTGTCTGCTTGGTTAGGCAGTACTAGGGTTCTCATAAGACTGGAATCAAGGTGTCACTTTTTTTCTTACTTGAAGCTATGAACTTAAGCATGCAGTCGTTGCATTGTCTTGTACTATTTCTGCGTTTTCTTCCTTTTGTCTGGGTACAAGAGTAATGCATAAAGCAATAAATGAACTTAAGCATGCAATCGTTGCATTATCTTGTGTAGTTTCTGAGTTTTTCTTCCTTTTGATACAGGCTCGCAATTTCGCTGTTATGACGGGTGTTAATGCAGGCATAACTTGTGTTACGAAAAGATTAAGAGGCAAGGAGGATGTCCAGTCGAGGTATGGCTTCTTGAGTTTCTAACTGCCTGTTACAGTTGGTTTTCGTAAAAATTAAGGGGGTCAAAATATATAAATTGTTTATTTGTGTTAGTAAAAAGTCATTTATATTATTTATTTAGGGGTACAAATTGCAATTGATATATTAACAACATTCTGAGCTTTTCTTGGACACAGAGTATGACTAGATCCACTTTCTTTATGTGAACGAGCATTTCCTCTTGATTTGTTTACTTAGTGCATTTATTATCAGGTTGTTCGTTTCTGTAGACTTCCATTTACCATGTTGGTGCTACAGAGAGCTGTGAAGATGGTATGGAACCTACCGGATGTTAAGAGGGTAGCTTGCGCATTTATGCTAGTTATGCTTTTATGGCTTGCATTATGGTCCTTTGGAGTAGCAGGTATTGTGTCTTTAAGCATGGGCGACAGTGGACGCTGGTGGCTTCTTGTGGTGAGCTGGCAAGTTTTGCATTTCATGAAGTGACACACTCATAAGTCTTTATTTGTTTGTGCAGGTTTTCTCAGTCAGTTTGTTTTGGACAGGTGCAGTTCTTTGTAATACTGTCCACGTAATATTTTCTGGTATGGTGTTTCTTGTTCTCATTCATGGTGGTCGAGAGGCAAAATCGATGCCACGCAACCCACTGATGCATGCTTTATGTTATGCTGTGACAACTTCTTTCGGAAGTATATGTTACGGATCTCTCTTCACTGCTGCTATAAGGACATGGGAGGTAGAGAAGCTATTTTTTTCTTCTCTTTTTCGTTGATCTGCAAAAAGAAAAAAGTTTCCTTTCATGAATTATTGTGAGTACTGAATTTTCATAATGCAAGCTAGCAACTGAACTTTAAGTCAATTGTGTGTTGCAGATTAGAGGATTTAGGTCAAAGATTGGTAACAACGAATGCCTGCTATGCTGTGTTGATTTCCTGTTTCATCTAGTGGAAACTCTTCTTCGGTTTTTCAACAAGTATGCCTATGTTCAGGTACTTGCATAGTTTGGGAATATCTTTCTCTTTGCATGTGTATTTTTACTCCATTGAAGATTTTAGTGGCCACTTTTTGACAATATTGGTAGTAGTCCTATGCTCTCTCAGTAGGAAGAAAATTGAGTTGTAGTCCTATGCAATCTTGTTTCATGAAGAGTCATGCGATGATTATCATTCGGTTGACTTGTGGGTACGTACGTCCTGTTTGAAGATGCTAATAAATTCTGCAAATTTTTAAGTTTTTCTTGTTTTCTTGAAAGAGTTTGATAGCAAACACAATACGGAGGGCAAGGCGATCATTGACCACCTTCTCTGAACTTCCACCTTCTAGAGTTTTCTGGAACTTTCCTTCTAGAAATTAGACCTTCCATTATACTCCCTCCGTCCCAAAATGAATGTAAAATTTTTTTAGCAAATTTGAAAATCTTTTGGACATTCATTTTCTTCTGATGTCTGTAGGGTGCTTGTTCAGTTCTGGTGTAGCTATAGCACAGTACCTCTGAATATCCTTATCACACAGGTTAGCATCTTCCAAGAACTTCTTTCTCTTAAAACCATGTCAATGTTCCCATCTTACCCTTTTTGGGTGGGACGGAGGGAGTATATATATATATATATATATATATCGACAATTTTCTCGACAATATATTGTTGATTTTCCAGATGGGTTCGCGGTGTAGGAAAGCTTTACTTGCCGAGAGTGTTAGAGATTCACCTCCAGTTGGTGTAAGAGAGTGAAAGATAGGTCCAAAACATTGCATTCAATTACCACACGATCTACGTGCTCTCTTGGATCAACAATTGATGAAGGCGATGAAATAATAACAGTTGCATCAGGTACTTTATCTCAGTGTTCTTCCACAAGGTCGTTGAATCAGTTAGACGTCATAAACGCAGAATCAACGGTGGATGATCAATCAAATACCATCATCGAGACTTTAAATCCTCTTTATGATCAACACGAACTTTCGTTCCGAGGAATAACACAAGATGATGTATTTTTCCTTTGTTTTCTATTAGTAATTCAGAGTATGATATGTTACTGAGTATCTTACACTTCCTTTGTTCCCTATTAGTAATTCGGAGTATGATATGTTACTGGTGATGATTTCATCTGATTTTATGTCAGCTATTACTCTAAGCTTGAAATGGCACGTAGAAGATTAGTAGTGTTTGATAATTAATGGTAAATATTTACATTTTGCCACCAAATTTATTTGGGTCGTCTATATCTGATCTTATTTCTTTCCCAAAAAAAAGTGATTTTGGCACAAATATATTTGGGTCAGACGACATGGTCCTTAATAATTTCCCTCCAAAAAAATATTTGGCGTCAAATATTATTAGGGTCGGCAACCTCGTCCCTAACAATCGGTACCAAAAACTATTAGGCTCCAAAAATTTCCCAAAAAAAAAAATAATAAAATTTATTAGGGTCGGCTACACCCGACCTAAATACTGTATTTGAGACGGTGACGGGGGTCCTAAAACTTTTAGAGTCGCATGTTATTTAGGACCCTTGTTTCCCGACCTAAATGCCGACCTAAATAGTATTTGGGACGGCAAAATGACTTTTTGGGACGGAAAAATGCCGACCCTAATAACTCTGTTTCTTGTAGTGCATAGAACATGTTAATGAAGAGGCACGTGGATACTTCATGCGCACGTGTGACACGTTCAAACAATCTGATGTTGAAGAAGCACATGACACCACGACTATGGGATTAGATACTCTTGTGGGTATTCTGACCATGTTTGAAATGAATCTGTCATTTCAACAATAACATAAGGCTGATAGTATTGCTCTTGCTGATAATCTTTCCAGTGCCTCCAAAGTTTTTAAAGAAATTGTAGAAATCTCTAAATAAATAGAAAAGTCTAATTTGGAAATTGAAGATGTGGCTTCACTCACCAAAAGATTTACATCATTTTTTAAAAACAAAAAGGAGAACAAGTTTTCATAAAGCTAAAACACATCAACTTTTGAAAATTCTGAGAAGGATACTGGAAATACTTTTAAACAACCTAGAAGTTTTTCAAAAATGAAATATGATTCTGTTCAATGAACAGCCTGTAAAGGCTTTGGTCACTTTGCTAGTGAATGTGCCAACACTCTGAAGAGGGAGGGGATGAGCTTATGTGCGACCCTTGGTGACAGCGAAGATGAAGATGAGACTGTAAACCTTGCAGTCATGGAAATCTCATCTCAAAATCACGAACATCATTCTGATGTTACTTCAGATGTAGTCACACTAGAGATCACACCCTCTGACTTTGAGTTCAAATGCTTTAATTCTTCTGTTTCTGAAAAACCAGAGGATGAAGAGGAATGTGATGGTAATTTTAAGGAACTTCATGAGGCATACACTGATCTTTTTGCCGATTGGCAAAAACGTATTGAAAAACTTGATGTTTTTTAAAAGGTCAATGAGAAACTCTCAACTGAAATTTCTTCTTTAAAATGCGATCTTGAGAGAGTTTCCATTGAAAATGACAACCAAAAGGATTCCATAGCCAAACCGAGGTCATACTCACCAAACGTGATATTGAACTCGAAAAAACCAAAGCTACTTGAAAAAGCGAATGGGACTTTTAAAAAGTTAAACTCTGGAAAAGCTAAACTTAAAGAAGTTTTAAACTTGGGAAGTCAAAATAAAACTGGTCTTGGCTATGAATCCACTTTTGTAAAAGAAGGTGAAGGTACCTCTAAATCTAAAGCTTTTAAAAAGGTAGAGTCCAAACCTAGGAGAAGGAAGTTTGTGTGTCATTACTGTTTTGCTCCAAGTCATATCAGACTTTTTTGTTATCTAATGATTCATGACCTAGGGGAAACTGCTCCCCAGATGAGAGCACATATGTACTCACACCACAGCTCACATCGCCAAAATTCTGGGCGATTCCTGTGGGTTGAGAAGAAGGATGAGGAGTGTAAGGCTATTTTCACTTCTCTGAAGAGCAGTGTGTCTAGCTCTTGGTATTTTGATAGTGGGTGCTCAAGGCACATACAGGTTCAACCGAATTTCTGTCTGATTATTCTCCTGTGAATGGAGGAAATGTGAAATATGGAGGTGGTGCACAAGATAAGATTGTTGGTAAAGGAACCTTGATTGTTGAGGGTCTACCGAATCTCCATAATGTTCTTCATGTAGAAGGCATTAAGGTCAATGATGATGATATGCATGTGAAATTTGATAAGCAAGTTTGTGAGGTTTTTGATAAAACAGACAATTGTGTCTTTAAAAAATTTAAAACTTCTTACAATTGCTATAAGTTTTGTGATATTACAGGTTTTGTTGAAGAACTGGAGACCGCCAATGAAGATTCTGAACAAAAAATTCTAGAGAAAAAGCAAGAGAATGCAAAAAAGACTGATGTATCTCGTGATGTGATCACATCGCAGCTCACATCAGCAGAATCTAATGGCTGTTCAAATTCAGAGGGATCCTCCAGCAACTCAGATAATGAAGAAGCAGGTATAGACAAGTCCATAGACATTTCAAGCAAATCACAAATAGACCATTCCGTCTCACAAGTGGTTAAAGATGTGCATGCAAAGGTAAGCACCAGACCGAAGGCTAGAGTTAATTACAAAGACTCTGCTGGTCTAAACTGGCCATCTTCTGTGCTATCCAAGGTAAGTATTTGTCATTATGTATCTCATCTTGAGCCCAAAATTGTTGAAATAATTAAAGATGAGTGGGGTACTGATGATATGAAGAGTAAAATTGGAGTTTGTTTTTGTCTTGGGAATAATATGGTCTCGTGGTACAATCAAAACTATGCTTCTCACTCTACAGGCAAGTGTTGCTCTCAATTATTTTAGACGAATAAGATGATTAAGGACCACAAGCATAATAGTATGTGTTAATTGTCTTTTGTGATAATCTAAGTGCTATAGACATTTCAAAAAATCTTGTTAAGCACTCTCACACTAAACACATAGACATTAGACATCATTTTATTCGAGACCTTATTGAGCAAATTTTTTTTAGCTAGACCCTGTAAGAACTGAAAACTAGTAGGCTAACATTTTCACCAAGGTCATTTATTTTGAGAGACTTTACACTCTAAGAAAGTCTCTTTGTTTGTGTGTCATCTGATGGTGTGATCCCATGTGTGGTCACATCATGGTCTACACATGTATTGTATATTATAAAAAAATGATTAAAAAAATGCATGCATATTAGTTTAATTTGCACTATATATCTCACCGTAGTCACTTGAATTACTCCCTTGACTTCTCCCATCTTTAGATTGTGAACTCTTTCAATGTATGCTAGCTAATGTTAACTTACTTTTTATTGGGTGTCTCTCAGTGGGTGCCAAATCTAAAGGGAAACAACTGCTCCACCCACTGTATGAAGCCACTCTAATGTGATCAAACGATATCAAGATAATAGTTTGTGTAAAATTTGATAAGATCATTCAAAAAGGGCTATCATTGGGAGTAAAGAAGAGTGAAAGCTACCCACAACTTAATCCATACGATACCGTCTTCAAAATAACCAAATGCAACGGTCATCCACAAATTAATAACGAACCCTAGTCGCAACATGCGGCTCATTTTTTTTGTTTTCCTTAATGATTTCGGGATAAAATCGACTAGAAAAATGGGACCTAAAATTGTTGGAATCCAAATTCCTGATATGAAAGGAAAAGGATGATCTTTTTCGAGTATATTTACAACTGCCATTGTTCTCCACTTTCGTTAATTCCTTTTCTTCTTCGAATTATTGAATTGAATATCCAAAGATGAAGAATAATTTGAAACCCCTATGCCAATCTCTTGTGAGGAGTATTAGGAATATAATTTCATAATATTATATTCAAGTATATATTGTTATAGTTTAGGAAACTCAATCTTTGTATAAGATTAGGAAACTCAATCTTTGATTATGTTTTGGTCAAATTCAAGCAATTCAACTTCAAAGAGAAATATGGGGCACAATGAAATATGATAATGTAAATTCAAGATGTGACGACAAGAGATTTAATGAGGAAAGCCCTTGAACAACTTGTTCGCCGGCACCAAACCTCGGAACAATGGAATATTATTAGTTTTGGGATGGTAGAGAGAAAATGTAAGTACAAAGCATGTCCCTAACTGAGAATGTGAGCGTGTGTATACATGTGTTTTCTTGTTTAAATATATATGAAAATAACGGGCAACTTAATTTCCTCGTATGTATGATTGGTCTCCCACTGAACCCAACTAGAACGGACAAACTTCGAGTAACATGCTCATGCGGGATGTCCATACTTGCCAAAGGTCACTATGTTGACGGAGCTCCCATTGTCAATCAGGATGCGCTTCACCAAGCAATTAGCTACTTGCAGAGTTACAACGAGTGCATCATGGTATGGATCCATGATGTCACCTTTGTATTCTTCATCAAACGTGATTTCTTGGACACTATCCTTCACTGAAGGTCTTGCTGGTAAGTTCAACCTGTCTTCCTTTGACTCTGAAGCATGGCGCTTGGCGGCCGAGTAAGAGGTACCGCATATGTTTGATCCTCCACTGATCATGTTAACCACCTTAGTTGGAACTGGAGGAGCTGGTGGATTCTCAGCCGGTTGCTCCTGGTTGTCATTTCGTCCACGCCGCTTGCCGAGTAACTCTTTGAGACCTTAGATAGGAGATGGTTGATTTCCTTTCTTAGGGTAATGCAATTCTCGGTGGTATGCCCAAAATCTTCGTGATAGGCACACCATTTGGACTTGTCCTTCCAACCAGAGGGCTTGTCAGACCTCTTAGGCCACCTTGCCTTCTCACCCAGGTTGTCTATGGCGTGTATGACTCCTACGATATCAACAGAGAAACAGTAGTCATCTATTTTTGGATAGTGTAATTCATCTTCGTCACCATTATCACTAACAGTCTTAATACTAGAGTGGTCAAGTTTAGAGTAGGGTTTGCCCCTATTAGATTTGGAATGGGATGTTTCCATCTTGCCACCTGAATGTTCAGGAGTGATGGTCCTCTTGGCTGCTTTCTCTTGCATCAACTTGTCTTCTTCCAACCTAATGAATTTTATCACTCTCGTCCTGAGTTCTTCGATTCTTCTACAGGGAGTCATTACTAGTTCCTCATAATAAGGGGAATCTTACTTAAGCCCCATCCTGAAGGCTTCTGTTGCAGTAGACATATCCATGTTGAGGATATCAACAGCTTCTTTATTGAACCTGCTCCAATAGTCCTTTAAGGATTCATCAGGTTGTTGGACTATCCTGTACAGATCACTAGTTAGCTTTTTGAAGACCCTGTTGCAAGAAAATTGATTAGTAAACATATTAATGAGTTGAGCATAAGATCCAATAGAGCCTAGGGGCTGGTTGATGAGCCAACGCAGGGCTGCCCCGGTCAAGGTGAAACCAAAGCCCCTGCAAAGGCAGGCTTCCTTGAATTACAAGGGGATATGAATCACATCCATCTTCTCCTGGTACAAGGCGGTGTGCTCCAGAGGATCGGTTGTCCCATCATATTGCTTCATATGAGGAACGGTGAACTTCTTTGGTATCACCATGTTGGCAATGGCTGGGCTAAAACGTGACTCATTATAACATGTTGAAGAAGCTTGTCAAGTACGGTAGGGTGATCCCAGGGCACATTCATCACCATCTCCCTCAATTCTGAATCGCCTGTTCACCGTATTTCTGCATCAGGGTTAGCAGCAGCATAAAAAGTATTAAAATCAATTTGAGGGTTAACACTCCCTGTTGGTCCATGAATGGGCGTTACAAAAGTCGTTGCGGTGGACTGGCCAGCTTTAGGATTGGTGACCACACTATCAGTGGCTGCACTAATCATTGGTATGAATCCCACATTATCGGTTAACATCCCCGTATCCCTATCAAAGTCGAGCCTCCTTGGTTGGATTGGGGAGAACATGCTGGAGCCCGTCTTTGGGATTTACACCCAGAAACGCTCTAGGCGGTACATTCTGGTGTGCTCCAGATGACCCAGATTGTAGAGCGGATACTTCTCGTTGCAACCTGATAACATTGTTCATTAGCATGTTAGAAGTATCGATCTGCAACATCACCTGGCATCTCAATTCATCCATTGTATATGTCAAGCTGGATAGGACATCCGCTGGAATCCCTGGTGTAGGTACACCTGAGGACCCTCCTTGACCTGGGATCATGCTGGTAGTGGAACCAACATTTTGGCCTGAGTTTTCCATTCCAGCGGTGGCTCCCACTGAAGTCACAGCAGATGGCATTCCGGTAGGCATCTTGAGTATTTTTAATTAATCAAAAGACCAATAGGCCCCTCGGTGGGCACCAAATTGTTTTGGTCAAATTCAAGCAATTCAACTTCAAAGAGAAATATGGGGCACAATGGAATATGATAATGTAAATTCAAGATGTGACGACAAGAGATTTAATGAGGAAATCCCTTGAACAACTTGTTCGCCGGCACAAAACCTCGGAACAATGGAATATTATTAGTTTTGGGATGGTAGAAAAAAAATGTAAGTACAAAGCGTGTCCCTAACTGAGTATGTGAGTATGTGTATACATGTGTTTTCTTGTTTAAATATATATGAAAATAACGGTAGCAACAAGATAAATGTAATCCCTTCTTTTGTGCCATGAATCTCGCAGGTGGTTGATGACCAAGATATCCATTGTGATTTAACAAGTGAACGTTTGTAGATGATCTTCTTTGACGTTACCCGGATCGCGCGCGGGCTGCGCGGCGAGCGGTTATCTTTTGCGGCTGTTTGGGACCTCGCTTTCGGGAAGGAGAGGAGTCGCCACACGATTTTGTATTTTGAGCCCAAACGTTGAAAAATGGCTTTGAAAAAGGGTGTCGTTTTTTTTTGTAGCAAAAACTTGGAAAAGGCTTTGAAAATGAGACGTTTTGATTGGTAGCCAAAACTTGGAAAAGGCTTTGAAAATGGGACATTTTGATTGGTAGCTAAAACTTTACAAAAGGCTTTTTAGTACCAGAGATTGTTAGGTTCGAAGGTCACGTTACGTTTCGGGAAGAGTATTTTGAGATCACCCGAAATGCCTCGTATGACGAGTCGTTTTACCTTTCTCGAAATTTTGTGTGTGTGTGTGTGTGTTTGCATTTTGAAAATGGGGGCTTGAATGACAATCTTAATCTTGGTTTGAATGTCAAACGTTGATTTTATGATTTTTGGAAAAAGCGAGCGTTTGAATGACAAACGTCGGTTTTGGAGCTTTTTAGGAAAAGAGGTGCGAGTGACGAGTTTTGAATCTTTAACTTAAGTGTCAAATGCTAACTTTTAAGAAAAGAGTGTTTGAATGTCAAACGTCGGGTTTTGAATTTAAAGATGATCGTTTGGATGCCAAACGTCACTTTGCGCGTTTTGAAAGAGAGTTCGAATGACGAACTCCGGTTTTGAACCGGGCATTACATTGTTAGCGATTTTACGGGAAAAAACATTAAATGAGATGCGAACAACAAATCGTTTTGCAACTCGGACTTTGATAAGTAAATACTATCACGAACCAAACGACTCGGACTTGTAAATGACAATATTTAAAATGCGGTATCAACGGAATCAAACGATCCAGATTTTAAAGGTACGATCAACGAACCAAACGGCTCGGACTTGTAAAGTTGCGTTATTTAAATGACAATCAATGGATCAAACGATCCGGACTTGTAAATGACGATCACGAACCAAACGGTTCAGACTATGAAATTGCGAATCAACGGATCAAACGATCCGGACCGTAAATGACATAAAAGTAAAGAACGGGACCGGAACGCCGTTTTAATCCGAGATTACTTCTCTTACGGGAGAGAAGAGGATCTTGGACTAAAACGTATCGGACCCCATAGACGGTGACGTCTACATTTCAATGACTTTTGACCGAAACGGTTGTAGCGACTGGCGCGTAAACCGAGACGAAACGAGTATTTAGGGAGAGAGAGTGTTACCTATGGCTAGAAGTTGACTCTTTTGGCTCGGTTGACGTATACGGGATACGGTTTAGTGTTTTGAAGGGTGTTTCAAGGTTGTTTGGTTCATTTTTTCCTCCTTGAAATGTTTGACAGCCCTCTGTATTTATAGGGTGATTTTGTAAAACAGTCCAGATGGACTTATCCTCAATTTGAGGAGGTTTTGTGGTATTTTGGAAAATGGGAGGACTCGTGGCAATTCTCGTTTTGCTTGTAAAACAAATCCTGGACGGATCAGTGACTCAATCTTAGGGGCATTTTGGTCTTTTCACTCAGAAATCTGATTGATATTGACTAGAGTGATGTGGCATGTGTGCCACATGCCCCTGTGACTCACATAGGCTAGGGTTTTCGTCCTGTTATTCCCGGTTTTGTCCGTTTTTTAAATAACTATCCGGAAAATGTCCGAAACGCCCCCGAAAAGTGCCGGAAAGTGCGTTTTTCATGAAAAGCTATACTTTTACATGTGATAACGTGTGTTGAGTACGCTTTGACGTTGGAAGCACGGGGCAGTCCCGGGACGTCTTGTTGGCTTGAGAACTGGGAGATTAACGGATTTCGGTTAGTCTAGCGGTCCAGTTAACAGATTCCGGTTAACTTTTAACGAATTTTGACGATCCGGATTTGGGTACTTACAGACGTGTGGTCTCTAACGTTGGCGAAGTCTTGGAAACGGTCCCTATAATGCCGCCTTTCAGTAATTACGGCCAGTGTGTAGAGTCCACCAAGTTGTGTCGCCAAGTTGTTATCACAAGATGAGATGTCAAGATGTAACATGTTGCCGTAGGTTTTTTACCCCGAACAGTATAGATCTGACTTCTAGGAGATTACCTCCTCTCATTGTAATCATATAAATATGTACCTCTAAAAACATAATCAATTGAGTCTTTCATAACAATTCTCGAAGTTAGTTACGCCAATATTATCTCCATGATTTACTCCACGATTCTAGGGATTCAACGCGATCATTTATCAACACTATAATACCTCACAACATCCATTGTTTACAGGTAATGTCTTATTTGCTATCGTAATTTACTTACGTGAATACAGTTTATAAGCATATAACAAAATATCCCATCATCACGTCGGAGGATCTTAGCCAGAGACCATCCCAGCAAGTTGTTTGTTCACTGGCTTCGGGTCAACAAAGCTAGGAGATCAACCTAATTGCTGAACGTAGGCTGATCAACACGTTCCTTGCAGCATCAGTGATCAAATCTCAATTATTACAAATTTCAAGAACTTGTGCTGGGACTAGAGTTAACCGGACTACAATATTTCCTAGTGGTCAAACCGCCATCGGGCTTTGCCTCCGTGGAAGAGGCATTGCCGGAGGGATTCGGAGATAGGGTTAAAGGGAAAGGTGTGGTTCATGATGGGTGGGTCCAACAGCCACAAATATTGGGCCACCCATTGATCGGCTGTTTCTTGAACCGCTGTGGGTTCGGGTCAATGTGGGAGTCTTTGACTAGTGACAGTCAAATAGTGCTATTGCCACACCTTGGGGATCAAATATTAAATGCTTGGGTACTAGCTGGGGAGCTAAAGGTTGGTGTGGAAGTAGAGAGAGATGAAAAGGACCAATTTTCAAAAGAGGGTGTGTGTAAGGCTGTCAAATGTGTAATGGACATAGATAGTGAACCAAAGTGGCCTTGGTCCAGTGGTATGTTGGTGGCCTCCCGAAGGGGAGGTCACCGGTTCGATTCCCCTCAAGGGGAATCTCTGTGGTTTAATTCATATCTTAGATTTCAGGGTCTTTTGGAGCCTTTCGGGGCACATCCGTGCAGTTAAGGAAGCAGCATTGCTGGGCTTGTATCCTCGGTGTGGGAGTTCGAATCTTGGCAGGAGCAGGAGCCAATTGGTGTTGTAAGAGTGATGTAATTGCCTCGGCAGGAGCAGCTGGAGCAGCCAATTGGTGATGTAAGAGTGATGTAAAAATGCCTTGTAGGAGGGCTCCCTTGGGGCTCTGGAGTATAAGGGGTACTGCCACCCTGGCTGCATAGGGCACATCCCGCGATTTACCTCCATCAGCATACTGAGGAGCCGGTACCTGATGATCCAGGATTAGTCCGACAAAGCTAGGAACCTGGGTATCAAAAAAAAAAGACATAGATAGTGAGCTGGGTGTCTTAATCAAGAATAATCATTCAAATTGGAAAGAAAAACTAGTGAGCCCAGGCTTCATTAGTGGTTACATGGATAGGTTAGTTTAACAATTGTATGAGATTTAGATAACTTTGACATAACTACATATTTCGTCAATAACCTATAGTCAGTTTTTCATTTTCGTCTTGAATGTATTTTTTTTTTCGTTTTCCCCATTAACCTCGTGTTTAGTTGTTGAAGTAATCCTTCCGTTAGTTGACCGTCCATTTGACCGTTAAAAATTGTCATGTGACATGATGAATCATTACATTAGTGAGTTGGCCTTTAAAGATTTTAAATTTTGCTGAGTTTGAAGTATTAATGGGTTTAATGGGTGAAATTATATAGTTTTAAACTATAGATCCATTAAAATAACTTTTTTATGTTTTTTTTCTAAATAATTTTTTTTAAAAGAATAAAAATGTTATTTTGTTTTTCTAAAGAGATGGTTTTATAAAAAATGCGTTTTTTTATAATATTAAAGAAAAATCATTTTTACACTGTCACTTAATAATACATGCACTGACACTATTCACACTGGCATTTTTTTTATACTAACAGTGACACTTTTTTACCCTACACTGACACTCTTTTATACTGGCACTTAATAATACATGCACTGCCACTCTTTATACTGCATTTGTTTACACTAACACTGACACTTTTTAACACTAACACTGACACTTTTTTACACTGCCACTTAATAATACATGCACTGACACTCTTTACACTGGCACTTTGTTACACTAACACTGACACATTTTTACACTAACACTGGCACTTAATAATACATGCAATGACACTCTTTACACTGGGACTTTGTTACACTAACACTGACACTATTTTACACTAACACTACCACTTAATAATACATGCACTGACACTATTTACACTGACACTTTGTTAAACTAACACTGTCACTTTTTTACACTGCCACTTAATAATTCATGCATTGACACTCTTTACACTGGCACTTTGTTACTTTAACACTGGCACAAGCGGGGGAATCAAAACACGTTTTTTTTTTTTAACCGAAGAAAAAACGCATTTTTTTTTTGTAAGATTTTGACTTTTCTGAAAGCTAAAAATAAAAATATATTTAAAATATACTATTTTCATTTAACAAATTTCTTATTATTGCTTAAAAAACAAACTTTTTAATTATTCATTTATACTATAATTATATAATTTGCTCCCACTTAATTTGCACCATTAAAAATTTCTCCATATTTTTTTATCAAATTCATATTTCTTTTTATCACTTCATTCTAATTAGAATTTGAAATTATTGTAATAAATTATTTGAAACCATTTATTATCATCAAACTTCTTCAGTTCTTTAGTGACCTCCCCACCGCCTCACTACCACCACCATCACCACCATCACCATAATAATAACAACAAAACACCACCTCCAATCTCTAATTTTTCAACAAAACAACAAAAATAATCAACAAACTCATTTCATTACCACCTCCATCATGCACACAAAATCAAAATCATATTAAAAATCAAATCTCCCAACTCGAAAACTCACAATTTCTTTGAAAACCCACATCAATTTCGTTGAAAACCCGGATCTGAATTTAAAATGAAATTAAAATAACACACATAATCAAAATCACAATAAATGGAAGGAAGAGAGAGGCCGAGTAACTATTGCCGAATTTTTAGAAGGGCTGACCGGAGAAGAAGCAGAATAGGGGATGTACAGTTGGATGGGGTGTAGTCTTACCGGAGAAGGAGTGTCCTGGGGATGACGGTCCATTGGCCGATTATGGCTTTGGGAGTAAGTGTGTGGGTATTGCCATGAAAGGGAAGGTTTGGTGGTGGAGATAATGAAATGGGGGGGGGGGGACGCCTGGATTGAGGAAGAAGGTAGAGGAAGAAAGAGGGAAAGGGCGGACGACAGGGGACGCTTGATTTGCAGAGGAAGAAAGAAAGAGAGGGTGGATGGTGGTGGTCGACGTGGGATAGTGGTGTTTGGGGTGGTCAGCGGCAGGAAGAGAAGCGGTTAGGGGTGACGACTTGGGATGTATGGTAGGAGGGGACAGACGATAGAGGGAAGAGGAAGGGGAGGAGGAATGAAGACCCTTGAATTTCCCCCCGATCTAGATCTAGGTTAGAGGGAAGAGGGAGGATTAAAATGGGAATTGATTTGTTACTTTCATTTAATTTAATTTGTCATTTTAAGATTAATAGTTTAACATTTCACACTTTCACCCCTTAATTTTTCAAACTCAACAATCTTTATCAAATTTTTGGCCAACTCAACATTTTGTTGAGTCAGTATGCCACATATACATGTTTTAACGAAAAAATGGACGTAGAACTGACGGAAGAACGACGACAACAATAAAAATAAGGTTAAGGGGAAAAACTAAAAAAAATACAATCCACACTAAAACAAAAATGTGATTATAAGTTAATAAGAAAAAGGTAATTATCTCTAGATAACTTTTACATTGGCTATGTAATTTGTATACTCCCTCCGTCCCACTTCAAGTGTCACTTTTTATCCAAAAGGGTGTCCCGTTTGAAGCGTCACCCTTTCCTAAAAAAGAAATATTTTATTAATATTCTATTATCCCATCCACTATTCCCTCCACTAATTCTCTCTCCTCTACACTCACAACACTTTTTAAATTCACTATTTTTTCCACTAATTCTCTCTCCTATTTTCAAATTACACTCACAATATTTTTTTTTCCACCTATTTTCTTAATTTGCGTGCCGAGCTAAAAATGGCGACGCTCTTGGTGGGACGGAGGGAGTACATCTTTTCTTTAAAGACCGATATTATACACACGCACAAGCACCCCTTCATGCTTTAAGCATGTTGTACATTATAATAGATTAAAACATGAAGAGAGAGACAGTATTGTGGTTAGGTCTGGCAATTTTTATCCATTATGAAAGAATCCGCTCAACCCAACTCGCAACCCAACTCATTAACAACTTCGGGTTGAAACGAGTTACCCGCTTTAACCCATTAAATTTAGCGAGTTAAAGCGGATCAACTCGTCAACCCGTCTCAACCCGTTATATTTATATTGATAGGGAGATGAATCAAAATAAACTTAATTTTAACCCCCTGCCCCCACCCACCCCACCAACAACCCCCTCCCCCCCCCCCATCGAATAAGAAAAATATTAATCATTTAAATTTTTTTTAACAAACCCCCTTGCCCTCCCACCCCTACCCTGCCCCCCGAGTCAAAAAAAAATTTAATCATTTTAAATTTATTTTTTAACACCCCTGCCCCCACTCCCTACCCCCACCCACCCCCGCCCCACTCCCTACCCCGCCCCACCCCCTGCCTCGTTTCCTTCGTATTCGTAGAACTGATTGGGATGGAAAGCTAGCAGATCAAGCACGGGGACAGGTTTTTTGGACTGAAGAAGATGAAGCCATTTCTTATTATGGCAGGTTAATTGATTTGGATTTGTCTTCCTTAGTTCACTGCCTTGAAATTAATATATAGTCAGTCGAGGCTTCAGCAAGGATCCACACGATTTAATTAACAAGACAGATAGATGATGGTGGTTACCCGCCCCCACCCACCCCCAACCCACCCGCCCCACCCCACCCCACCCCTTACCTACCCCCCCCCCTCCCGTAGGGTCAAAAAAAAATTAATCATTTTAAATTTAGTTTTAACAACCCCCCACCCCCCACCCTACCCCCGCCCCGCCCCACCCCACCCCACTCACTACTACCACCCCCTGCCCCCACCACCCCACCCCCACCGTCGGGTAAAAAAAAATCATTTATTTTTGAAAATTATTTTTTCTAGCCGAGTAATTCAAAAGAAAAAAAAAGAGTTGAGTTTATCGAGTTATCCGAGTCGACCCGCCTCATTTGACCCGTATATTAAATGGGTTGTAACAGGTATTACTCGTCTCAACCCGTTACCCGACTCAACCCAACCCAACCCAACCCAATTGCCAGGTCTAAATGTGGTAGGTATGTGTAACATTTCCCTATTTAATCCTTTCGTACTTCTTCGCGTAATTTTAAAAATTGTTGGCCCAAAAATCTAGTTGCCGAAAGATTAGAATCATTACTTTCGAGCATCCATCATATTATGTTATTTTTAATGATCGAGATTTGATTACACTTTTCTTATTTTTTTTTATACTCCCTCCGTCCCATTAGTATTAGCACAAACACTGTTTGCGCGGAAATTAAGGAATATGATATTTTAATAAAATGTTGTGAGTGTAAAAGAATGAGTGGAGAGAGAATGAGTGGAGGGTGTAATAAATTATAATGGTGTTGTGAGTATTAAAATAATGTAGGAGAGAGAATGAGTGGGGTTGGGTGAATATTTTATTAATATAAAGTTTCCTTTTTGGGAGTGTGCGGATATTAGCGGGACGCCCAAAAAGGAAAGTGTGCTAATATTAGCGGGACGGAGGGAGTATATATGATCACGATAAACTGAGTTTTCGACGTGACAATATATTATCTAATTCAGTTTGGTCATCCATCTCGCAAATGAAAAATGTGATTAAATCTCGATTATTAAAAACCTGACATTAATAGATATGTAGGACAGCGGTTTCAAGTCTGCGTCTAAATTGACCTAAGAAGTAGATGGAACCGATGAGTGTATAGAATCTGCTTGTAGGAACAAATTGATTTTTGGAAAAAATAATAGTTGGGAGTATTCGAACACCCTTAACATAGCTGTCATATTAATAATGGACAAGAAGAAAACATTACATAAAAGGGCCGCTCACCGTTTCTAAATATGGCGGTTTGTATCGTAGGGGCAGTCCATAAACAAAGAACCATCACATGGGTTGTTTGCTGTCATCATTCATTCCCTTCCAACTATACACCCAAAATTAAATTTCCTCTGTTTCCCTACTTCGCCGGAAAAGCCTCAACTTAGTTTACGTATTTGTTTTCGTTTTTTTGTTTTTTTGTTGTTGTTGTGATCGAACCAATATATCAATTAAACAACTTACATATTCTTCTGATCTCCACATAAGAGCATTAATTTTGTAACAATCTAACAACCATATGACAATCAACCCCACATGGCCTCTTCCCTAATCATATTTCCTCAATGACAGCTTTTTTTCCTCATCATAAGAAAATAAAAGATATTATGAATTAAAAATAAACTCCATGTGGGTCTCCTCTCCCTCTCCAACAACTAACTTATAGCTTTCTTTGATTACAATACAACTTGTGTGTGTTAAGGTATGGACTTTAGCAAGTCCACTCATATTCAGAGATCTGAAAAGTTGCAAGAAACAGGATTACACCTTTTGGAGGAAGCTTGGTTCTTTGGCAACTCTCTGGATACAAAAACAAAGACCATGTCTGAATGTTATTCAGACCTTTGTACTCTCTCGAACTGTAATCAAGAAATGTTGGTCAAGAAATCGAAAAACAAAATTCCAAAGAATGGGAATGAATCCGTTCGTCCTGGCTTGATTAGGACACCATCTTTGCCAACTTTCTTGGAAGCGGGAGAGTTTTCTCAGGAAAAAGAAAGATTTTCTGGGTTCAAGAAGTCAAGTTCACGGCCAAAGTTGGCTAGGGCACCTTCTCTATCACCTTGTATGATGGCAAGTGAAGAAGATGATCAGGAAAGAGAGTTTACTATGGGGAGATTGATTAGGCAAGCATCCCTTAATTCTTCACAAATGTTGCCTCCTAAACAAAACTCTAAGGTAATTCAATACTAACTCATCTTTCTTAATTTGCATTCAACTGACAAAGTTTTACGCTGAAGTTCTGCACATTGTTATAGAGTTTGTGATATAAAATATATACTCCATTGCTATGTACGTAGTTCGATGATATTATATTGAAATTATCATGATAAGTGCATTTAACTAATAATTTGATGTGAACACGAAATAATTGATTAATTAATCAAGAAAACGCGTACCCAAATTGCAGGTTATGACACAAAGCATTAGCGTACCAAGAAAGCAACAACAACAAAGGAAGACGGCAGAGTTACAAAGCACAAAGATGGAAGGTTGTGATGATGGAAGAAATGGAAACTTAATTCAAAATAAGGCAATTGATGTTGAATTTGAAGAGCTTAAAGGGTTTAAGGATTTGGGTTTAAAGTTTGAGAAAGAAGACATAAAAATGATTCCAGGATTGACCAGAGTTGACCAATTTGGTGAAGGGAAACTGAGGAGAAAGAAGCAACCATGGAGGAATGCAAAGAGCCAATCACCACCTCCATTAATTCCAGGGTGGGCTGACAAGAGTTCTGCAGAGGATATGAAGGCGCATATTAAGTTTTGGGCTAGGGCTGTGGCTTCTAATGTGCGCCAGTAATGCTGATTATTGATAATATGAATTGATCATGCGTTCTTCTCCGTCACAAAATAAATATTAAAAAAAAATCAAATTTGTTGTTCAACATAAAATTTGAATTTTCCACACATATTTCGGGATGGACGTAGTATTACACTTGCTAATCAAACTTTTAATGAAATTTAACTTGTAACAAACATTGAGTTATCATTCCTCTCTCTCTCTCTCTCTCTCTCTCTCTCTCTCTCTCTCTCTCTCTCTCTCTCTCTCTCTCTCTCTCTCTCTATATATATATATATATATATATATATATATAGAGTTGGTCTTATAAAAACTAGTTTTTCTTAAGATAAGGAAAACGTGTTTTCAAAATGAACGGTGGCAATTTTGTAATTGCGGCAACCATGTTCAAAATAAACGGTGGCATTTTTGTAATTACCGGCAACCATGATAAATGCCGGTGTTAATATTACAAATGACCGGTGATTTCATACCGGCATTTTATAAACATGAAACCGGCACTTTTACACGGCACTTTTAAATACATAAACCGGCATCTCTTCAAAAATATAAGCACTGGCATTCAAAAATATATGGACTGGCATTTGA